>SJYT01075780.1:91164-244609 GCA_006410635.1 Cephalophus harveyi
GTATCTAATTAAGATAATAATTGCCTTAAATATGCCAGACAAAATATTTACAATCAGCAAAATAAAAATGAGCAAAACAATTAACATCTGAAAGTCTAACATTCCACTGGATTTACATTTTTTCCTAAGAAAAATACTACATACAAATCTTTTGGGGTACAAATTTCAAGTACTCAACTACCTATTTATAATTGTTAACCTTCTTTCAATAGTATGACTCATCAGTAAACACCAATACAATACTTTACCGGTCACCTTATGTGAAATAACAAGTGGAAAACAAAATTTCTCAACAACAGTGGGTCATCAAATTCATTCAGCAAACACTTACTATAAAAAAGTTTATTAAAAAAACTTAAACACACAGTCATGATCAAGCATTTTAAAATTAAACTGAAATCAGTTATGAAACTTCCTTTTCAAAAAGTTGTGAAAGTAAAAGGACAAATTTAATTCTAAATATTTCCTTATTTGAATTGTTTTTTAATACTATTTCAGTAAATTATTTCTTTAATCTCCTCTTTAAGTCCTCAAGGTGGTCCATATTAACATCTTGTAATGCCAGTACCATTGCCTTAGACAAGGAGGGATTAAATGAAATAGTCATCAGACAGCACAAATCTATTAGATCTCTCTGACATTTCTGCAAACCTTCCAGGAACTTTTGGTATTTACAAGGATCCTTTTTCAACCGTTTCATTTCTGATACTGAAAACCCTATGAGACTAGTAAGTATTTCATCTACAAAGTCTACATCTAGATATGCAGTACCATCAGAAATTTTTGCTCTTACACTCCAAATGCCACCAGAACTTGAGAGATTTCCGGTTAAAGTTACAATAAATGCTTTGACTTTCACTATTGTAACCTCCTTTGGTTTGCTGGCCATTAGAACAGACAAATAGATAAAGGGTGGAGAATACAAATCCATGGTGATAGAAAGTCCAGTGCTATTCTCTGACAATTGTAAAGAACAAGTCTGTAAATGGTGCTCATTTTCACTAGGAACATCTGAACTCCTTTTTGGTATATTACTGACCAGCTCTCCATTGAACATTTTATTATTTAAGGAATGTCCATCTGAACTGCTAATTTGTTTCATTTTATATGTCTCTGAGCTCTTACCTTTATTTGTAAAATCATGGGGTAGGGGTACATTATGATTAACTGAAAGACTACTACTGTTTTGGTCTCTAGTAGATGGATAACTAAGAGATTTGTCTTCACTAGTCATTTGCTCAGATAAATTTTTTTCACTCCAATTATTGTTTCCATTTTTGCAAATAAAAGAAAAACTATTTAGAGTATTAGATCTATGTGAAAACTTCTCTATATTTTCATCTGTAGTTCTGTTCAAAGTCAATAGTTGTAATTCTTTGGTCTCCATTTCTTCTTTCTGGACAGCTTCTTCTAAAAGCAAGGCCTCCTCCAATGAAAAGTCATCTAATTCCTCATCAGTAAAGAGCATAGATTGGTTTCGCGGTTTCTCCTTTGGCCTTGGAGAAATAACAAGTTCTGGTTCAAAATCTGACTGCCTGATGGGAACACTATTTGAGGAATTACCTATGAAACAACTTCTTTCCAAAGGGGTATTATTACTTGCTGCAAGCTCATCATTTTCAACAAGACTTGCCAGGAGTTCTTCATCAGAAGGTCCCAACGCAGGATCTAGAACATCTGTAATTCTGGGGATGCTTTGGTTAGAATTATTTGGTATGACTGAAACTATAGGATCAGGTTCCCCAATTAATCTTGCAAGAACTTTTTCTTGGGCATATTCCTCTAAAAGAGCATCGACTTCTCCTCCCAACACTTTCACATTTTCTGGTTTCAACAAGAGAACACCAAGACGGAAAGAAATATTTCCATAAATCAAAATTTTTGTACCTGGAGGAAGATCACTATGTAGAGCTGAAATAGACTGATATTCCATTCCTTGTATTTGTACAATTCCATCAGTTAGCTGTAGCATCAACATTCGTGAAGGCTTTGCTTCCCAAGGTTTGGGGGTTACTTGTGTTTCAGCTGTAATTAGGTCATTGGTTGTATTCTTTCCTCTCAACTTTTGTATCTGGGCATATGCAGGCTGACTTACATCAACCAATGAATTAATCTGCAGAGCAAAAAATCCATTCAGTTCTCCTTTCGGAGTTTCTAAAATGCCAGTAGGTAAAAGACGATGCTCCAAATCTCTCAGATCGGTAAGGAGCCACTGCTCAAACACTTGTTTATTCATTTGTGCCTGACTCAAATTAACATTATCATTTTCTTCTTGGATCCAGTTAATACAAGCTTCTAGCCACGTTAAAGGCACTTTAACATGCCATGTAGCTGAAAGCCAGGTTTCAACTCTTAATGCAATACTAGTTACACTCATTTCTTTCACATAAAGGAAATATTAGGCATCTATTACCTGAAAACAAACAAAAACATTATGGTAATTCAGTATATCTAAATAGAGTTTCTATAATTCTCTACAATGCACAAACAAGAGTAGCCAAACCTTTAGACTTTCTCTCCAGCATGTCTGTAATTCTTTGACTTTCTACATAGCAAAAATTCAAATGCCACTAGTAATCAGATGGTATAATGAGAAAAGCAAAAAATGTGAGACAGATATATAAAGGTTTGAAGGCTAGCTGTCAAATTATAAGCTCTACAGCCTAGCATAAATTTCTTAACTTCTTCTAACCTAGTTTTTTCATCTATAAAATGTCAATACCACCTCCTACCTAATGGGGTTGTTGTGAGGATTACATGATTAACATTTGTAAAGCACAATGTTAGACCTAAGCAATACATACAATGTTAATAATTATATTAATATAAAAATCAGGTAAAATTATAACAACTAACAGATTCTTAGCTGATGTAAAGCATCTTATTTATCTAAATGATTCTGAACAGTCGTATCATGTAAATATACTTCTGATTTTCTCAGTATGATAAAAAGAAGTAGCAAAACACTAAAAAGACTAAGCTTTTCTCACAAATTAAATTTTTTCCTTCAACAGAGGAAGACTTTGAATTTATGAAAGTTTTAATATGCCCATAAGAAAACTTACCATTTGGAACAGGAGCACGGGATTTGATGACAGGATTTAGAACTGGTTGTTCAGTGGAGTACTTGTAACCTCTATTGCTCAGAAATGGCCTGAGAGCTAAGACAAAAAACAGTAAGGGTTATAAGAGGAAGCTGCAGAAACAATCACTGGACTATTTTCATAAGTGCAAGAGTTTGATGGTATGGTTTTGAAGGTTCCTATTATCAATCAGGGTAGAGTGGAGGTAGTACACATGAGGTTTGGAATGAAATAAACAAAAGCAAGTGACCATAAGACACTTAGACACTCTACCTTAGTTTGCTTCCTTGCCTATATACTTACTTCAGAGGGCTACTGTGAAAATCAAAGGATAGGAGAAGATATTGGAGGTTCACAAGCAACCTAAGGCGAAACCAGGCCAAAGCAGCTGAAATTGAAACTGACCACCTATAGAGGGAGAAGGGCTCAAAGTCAAAGAAGCCAGAGCTCTGGATGCCATGGCAGCTGCAGCAGTGAGGTGGAAAAGAAGACCCAGGGATGACTATCCTTCAGGTTTACTTCTGGCAAAACAGGGATGAAGTCCTAGATAACCTCTCGGCCTTTGTCTGCAATATCTGGCAGAACCATAAAAACTACTGCATCAATGGACCAGGGAAGAAGTCCTGTCCCATGGACTAGTTTAGGATATATTCTTGTGAAAAGGCATTAAATTATTTCTGTATATTATATAGTAGGTCCTCTCATTTTTAGAAAATAGTAAATCTAGCTTCCTTGTAAAAACTTAGAGCTTATCCAAATGTTTCTTTTTTTAACCTTGCATCTCTTAGAAATTTAATAGGCATATATTGTCTGGTTTCCTACATCTTTTAGCTCAAGTGACAAATATGTGTCTATACATATACATATACACACACACTGATTTTTTTTGTAGGTATAGTTTTTTTTAATTTTTAACTTAAAAAGGGGGATTAATTTTTTTCCCCTAAAGCTTTCTGAAGGTCAGGGGCTTTATCTATGAAAAAAATAGTAAGTAGTTACTTGTAACCTGTACTAAGCAGCATCTAGACTTAAAACAGTCTTTTCTGGCTAAAAAAACAATGAATGCTAGTAAAATTGTTTGGGCTACTTTTAGCATTTTTTAATCAAAATTACTAGATGATAGAATTCAAGAATTTGTTAACATGTTATTATTTGATATACGGATAGTCATTTAAAAGTAAAAACCCTTTATTGTGTTAAAAAAAATGAAATAAAAAAAGGAGACTAACATATAATCCAGAGGTTCAGTGTACAAGTCTGGTGCCAAATTTCTTTTACCTACAAGCTCTGTGACCCTAAATAAGTAGTCACATTACTAATTCAACAAATGGTTAAAATTTAAAGGAAGAGTTACAGTTATTATGAGAAATACAAGAATAACATTTTAGGAGGCAGAATTAAGGTGATAACTACCAAACTGATGAATCTTTACTTTGAAGAAAATAATCAAGAGTACAGATACATTTTAAATCATATGTGAAAAACAATGTGAAAATAGGTAGGAGAGGTCCATGCCCATTCTGATAAAAATAAACCATGTAGAGTCAAATCAGCATGTCTCTTTAACAAAGTAACCAACAATCTCTACACGAGCCCTCTAATTTATCAAATGGAAATATTCTCTAACTTGTTGCTAAGAAAAACAAAACACAGTATGCTAACTTTTGTGTACAAAAGAAAGGACAGTAAGCATATTCTTGACTTTGTACATATAGGACCTCTATCTAGAAGGATATACAAGAAACAAGATAAAACTTTAAATACATAGCTACACTCAATAACAAAGAGTAAAATCTTGTGGGCCAGGAACCCAGGAAGATGCCCTGAAGAAGGGATAGGCTACCCACTCCAGTATTCGTGGGCTTCCCTGGTGGCTCAGCTGGTAAAGAATCCACCTGCGATGCGGGAAACTTGGGTTTGATCCCTGGGTTCAGAAGATCCCCTGGAGAAGGGAAAAGCTACCCACTCCAGTATTTTAGCCTGGAGAATTCAATGGACTGTACAGTCCATGAGGTTACAAAGAGTTGGACACGACTAAGAAACTTTCACTTTAGAGTTTTAAGTGGGCACTAGAGCCGCCAGGAAAAGGGGACTTGCAGGCTAAAGCTCCAAGGCTCTAAGGGCCCAGTATGCCAATTATAGGGCACAACAGACTACTTGCTAGAATTGTGCCAAAAAATGTTCTACTCAGCACCTACCTATGGCCTATGGAAAGAATAGAGATAATCTAAGAATAGATATATAGAGTATACAACTTGTATAGAATACAGCATGGTCCAGAACCAGGCTATTCACGAAAGTAAATACCCAAATCTCTAAGGACACAGCTGATCTAGACCTATGCCAGTCAGAGGGCAGGTTGAAGCAACTCCAAAAACACACCAAAGGGAAAAACACACATGGGAAAAACCTCTATCCAACATGAGCTCTCAAGCCAAAACTGTACTTGAGGAAAATTACCACCATGAGCCACATCAGCACACACAACCAAGAGGAGAATTAATACCTGAAGAAGTTTGTTTTTAAATGAAGAATCTTAAATGTTTAAAAAATTAGAATAAAGTGACTATGAAAGAATATAAAAAACTTCAAAAAAAACTATTATTAATATCCTCAGAGAGGTAGGGATATCTCCATACACAAAAACATGAACCGCTACCAGTACCTCATACATATACAAAAATTAACTCTAAGTGAACCACAGATACAAATGTGAAAACTAAAAAAGGTAGGAGAAAAAAAAACCCTCATATACAACAGAGAACAGATTGACGGCTGCCAGAGGTCAGGGGTGGGCGAAACAAATGAAAGGAGTCACAAGGTACAAACTTCCAGTTATAAAATCAGTAAATCATAGAAACATAATGTATAGTATGGTCACTGTAGCTAAAATACTATATTGCATATTTAAAAGTTGCTCAGAGTAGATCTTAAAAGTTCTCATCATAAGAAATATAAAATTTTGTAACTAAGTGTGACAGATGTCAACTGGGCTTAATTGTGGTGAGTTCTGCAATAATAGGGATTCCCTAGTGGCTCAGCTGGTAAAGAGTCTGCCTGCAATGAGGGAGACCTGGGTTCGATTCCTGGGTCAGGAAGATACCCTGAAGAAGGAAATGGCAACTCACTCCAGTACTCCTGCCTGGAAAATCCCATGTATGGAGGAGCCTCGTGGGCTACAGTCCATGGGGTTGCAAAGAGTCAGACATGACTGAGCGACTTCACTTTCTGCAATAATACAAATCATTATGTTGTACAACTGAAATGAAAATGTTGTATGTCAATTATATTTCTTTTTTTTTAAGGGGAAGGAAAGTTAGGAGAATAATCTTTGTGATCTTAGTTTCTTAAAAGTTTCCTCAGATACAACACTAGAAACATACATAATTCATAAAAGAAAGAAACTAATAAATTGAGCTTCACCAACATTTTAAAATTCTGCTCTATGAAAGACACTGCTAAAAGTATAAAGACAAGCCAAACAAACACAAAAGACAAGCCACAGACTGGGAGAAATACATAACTGACAAAAGACATATTTAGACTACAAAAAGAATTTTAAAATTCAATAGGGGGACTACCCTGGCAGTCCAGTGGTTACTACTTCACCTTCCAATGCAGAAGTTGTGGCTTTGACCTCCAGTGGGGGAGCTAAGATCTCATATGACTCACAGCCAAAAAAAACAAAACATAAAACAAAAGCAATATGCAACAAATGCAAAAAATATGAATTAAAAATTGTCCACACCAAAAAAAGAAAAAAATCTTCTAAAAAATTCAACAGGAAAACAAACTAATTTTAAAAGGAGCAAAAGAGCTGAATAGACATTTCACCAAAAGATATGCAAAATGACAAGATATTAGGGAAATGTAAAATTAAAATCATAGCTAAAATTAAAAAAAAACTGATAATTCCAAGTACTGGAATTCTCATACATTGCTGGTTGGAAAGCAAAATAGCACCATCACTTTAAAAAACAGTTTAGCAGTTTATTAGGAAGAAAAACAGTTTAGCATTTTCTTACAAAGTTAAATATACACTCACCATGCAACCCATTAATAGGTATTTACTGAAGAGAAATGAAAACTTACTCATTAAAAATCTGTATGTATGGAAACAACCTAGATGTCCATCAGCAGATGAATGGATAAGAAAGCTGTGGTACATGTACACAATGGAGTATTACTCAGCCATTAAAAAGAATTCATTTGAATCAGTTCTAATGAGATGGATGAAACTGGAACCTATTATACAGAGTGAAGTAAGCCAGAAAGAAAAACACCAATACAGTATACTGACACATATATACGGAATTTAGAAAGATGGCAATGATGATCCTGTATGCAAGACAGCAAAAGAGACACAGATGTATAGAATGGACTTTTGGACTCTGTGGGAGACGGAGAGGGTGGGATGATTTGGGAGAATGGCATTGAAACATGTATACTATCATGTAAGAAATGAAGCACCAGCCTATGTTCGATACAGGATACAGGATGCTTGGGGCTGGTGCACGGGGATGATCCAGAGAAAGGATATGGGGTGGAAGGTGGGAGGGGGATTCAGGATTGGGAGCTCATATACACCTGTGGTGGATTCATGTCAATGTATGGCAAAACCAATAAGGTATGTAAAGTAAAATAAAGTAAAAATAAAATTTAAAAAAAAAAAAAAAATCTGTATGTGAACATTTACAGCAGCTTGTTTCATAATCACCAAAAATCAGAAACAACCCACATGTCCTTCATGAATGGACAAATTATAGTACATTATTACAATGAAATATTATTCAGTGTTAAAGAAGAATACACTACTAATAGATGCAATAACAAAGATGAATACTGCTACAGATACTCTCCCTCAGGAAATTCGTATGTTGAAATCCTAATACCCAATGTGACGGTATTGGGAGGTGGGGCCTCTGTGAAGTGCTTAGATTATGAGAATGAAGCCCTCACGGAAATTCCCTGATGGCCCAGTGGTTCAGACTCCCCACTTCCACTGAAGGGGGCTTAGATCTGTGGTTGGGTAGTAAGATCCTGCATGCCACAGTGTGACCAAAATAAAGTCAGAATTCTGAAAAGATATTAATTTAAAAAAAGAACTTACAACCCAATAACAAAAGGAATAACAGAGATGCTTCCACACAGCTACCTGTCCCTTCTGCCACAAGAGGTTACTATAAAAAGACTGTCCAAGAACCAGGAAGCATGTCCCTATCAGACACCCAGAAAATCTGCCATCACCTTGACAATGGACTTTTCAGTTTTCAAATAAATTTCTGTCATTTATGAACCACCCAATTTATGATATTTTTTCATGGTAGCCCAAATAGACTGAAACAAATAGCAAATGCAGCATGCTAGGTAAAAGTTAGACAAAGACTGTATAATTCCAGTTACAGGGCATTATGGAAAAGGTACCATCAACTTCACGGACATGAACTTGAGCAAACTCCAGCAGACAGTGGAGGACAGGAAGGCTTTGCGTGCTGCAGTCCATGGGGTTGCAAAGAATCAGACACAACTTAGCAACTGAACAACAACAATGGAAAAGGCAGCACCATAGTAACATGTGACAGCAATGGTCATGCAACTAATGTTTGTCAAAGCTCACGGAACTATGCATCAAAAAGAACATAAATTTTACTGAATGTAAATTATATCCTTAATAAAAATACTGAAGACAAACACCAAAATGATAGAAATATAACAACTGATTTTCAAATCTGCTGAGAAAAACACAGAATAAAGAAAACAATCCAAAAGAAGGTACAAAGGGAACGGGGCTGTGAAAGTGCTGCACTCAATGTGCCAGCAAATTTGGAAAAGTCAGCAGTGGCCACAGGACTGGAAAAGATCAGTTTTCATTCTAATCCCAAAGAAAGGCAATGCCAAAGAATGCTCAAACTACCACACAATTGCACTCATCTAAATGCTAGCAAAGTAATGCTCAAAATTCTCCAAGCCAGGCTTCAACAGTACGTGAACCGTGAGCTTCCAGATGTTCAAGCTGGATTTAGAAAAGGCAGAGGAACCAGAGATCAAATTGTCAACATCCGCTGGATCATCAAAACAGCAAGGGAGTTCCAGAAAAGCATCTACTTCTGCTTTATTGACTATGCCAAGGCCTTTGACTGTGTGGATCACAACAAAACTATGGAAAATTCTTCAAGAGATGGGAATACCAGACCAACTGATCTGCCTCCTGAGAAATTTGTATGCAGGTCAAGAAGCAACAGTTAGAACTGCACATGGAACAACAGACTGGTTCCAAATTGGGAAAGGAGTACCTCAAGGCTATATATTGTCACCCTGCTTGTTTAACTTATATACAGAGTACATCATGAGAAATGCTGGACTGGAAGAAACAGAAGCTGGAATCAAGATTGCCGGGAGAAATATCAATAACCTCAGATATGCAGATGACACCACACTATGGCAGAAAGCGAAGAGGAATTAGAGCCTCTTGATGAAAGTGAAAAAGTAGGCTTAAAGCTCAACATTCAGAAAACTAAGATCATGGAATCTCGTCCCATCACATCATGGCAAATAGATGGGGAAACAGTGAAAACAGTGACAGACTTTATTTCTGGGGGCTCCAAAATCACTGCAGATGGTGACTGCAGCCATGAAATTAAAAGATGCTTGCTCCTTGGAAGAAAAGCTATCACCAATCTAGACACCATATTAAAAAGCAGAGACATTACTTTGCCAACAAAGGTCTGTCTAGTCAAAGCTATGGTTTTTCCAGTACTCATGTATGGATATGAAAGTTGGACTATAAAGAAAGCTGAGCACCAAAGAATTGATGCTTTTGAACTGTGGTGTTGGAGAAGACTCTTGAGAGTCCCTTGGACTGCAAGGAGATCCAACTAAAAAAAAAAAAAAATCTGTATGTGAACATTTACAGCAGCTTGTTTCATAATCACCAAAAATCAGAAACAACCCACATGTCCTTCATGAATGGACAAATTATAGTACATTATTACAATGAAATATTATTCAGTGTTAAAGAATACACTACTAATAGATGCAATAACAAAGATGAATACTGCTACAGATACTCTCCCTCAGGAAATTCGTATGTTGAAATCCTAATACCCAATGTGACGGTATTGGGAGGTGGGGCCTCTGTGAAGTGCTTAGATTATGAGAATGAAGCCCTCACGGAAATTCCCTGATGGCCCAGTGGTTCAGACTCCCCACTTCCACTGAAGGGGGCTTAGATCTGTGGTTGGGTAGTAAGATCCTGCATGCCACAGTGTGACCAAAATAAAGTCAGAATTCTGAAAAGATATTAATTTAAAAAAAGAACTTACAACCCAATAACAAAAGGAATAACAGAGATGCTTCCACACAGCTACCTGTCCCTTCTGCCACAAGAGGTTACTATAAAAAGACTGTCCAAGAACCAGGAAGCATGTCCCTATCAGACACCCAGAAAATCTGCCATCACCTTGACAATGGACTTTTCAGTTTTCAAATAAATTTCTGTCATTTATGAACCACCCAATTTATGATATTTTTTCATGGTAGCCCAAATAGACTGAAACAAATAGCAAATGCAGCATGCTAGGTAAAAGTTAGACAAAGACTGTATAATTCCAGTTACAGGGCATTATGGAAAAGGTACCATCAACTTCACGGACATGAACTTGAGCAAACTCCAGCAGACAGTGGAGGACAGGAAGGCTTTGCGTGCTGCAGTCCATGGGGTTGCAAAGAATCAGACACAACTTAGCAACTGAACAACAACAATGGAAAAGGCAGCACCATAGTAACATGTGACAGCAATGGTCATGCAACTAATGTTTGTCAAAGCTCACGGAACTATGCATCAAAAAGAACATAAATTTTACTGAATGTAAATTATATCCTTAATAAAAATACTGAAGACAAACACCAAAATGATAGAAATATAACAACTGATTTTCAAATCTGCTGAGAAAAACACAGAATAAAGAAAACAATCCAAAAGAAGGTACAAAGGGAACGGGGCTGTGAAAGTGCTGCACTCAATGTGCCAGCAAATTTGGAAAAGTCAGCAGTGGCCACAGGACTGGAAAAGATCAGTTTTCATTCTAATCCCAAAGAAAGGCAATGCCAAAGAATGCTCAAACTACCACACAATTGCACTCATCTAAATGCTAGCAAAGTAATGCTCAAAATTCTCCAAGCCAGGCTTCAACAGTACGTGAACCGTGAGCTTCCAGATGTTCAAGCTGGATTTAGAAAAGGCAGAGGAACCAGAGATCAAATTGTCAACATCCGCTGGATCATCAAAACAGCAAGGGAGTTCCAGAAAAGCATCTACTTCTGCTTTATTGACTATGCCAAGGCCTTTGACTGTGTGGATCACAACAAAACTATGGAAAATTCTTCAAGAGATGGGAATACCAGACCAACTGATCTGCCTCCTGAGAAATTTGTATGCAGGTCAAGAAGCAACAGTTAGAACTGCACATGGAACAACAGACTGGTTCCAAATTGGGAAAGGAGTACCTCAAGGCTATATATTGTCACCCTGCTTGTTTAACTTATATACAGAGTACATCATGAGAAATGCTGGACTGGAAGAAACAGAAGCTGGAATCAAGATTGCCGGGAGAAATATCAATAACCTCAGATATGCAGATGACACCACACTATGGCAGAAAGCGAAGAGGAATTAGAGCCTCTTGATGAAAGTGAAAAAGTAGGCTTAAAGCTCAACATTCAGAAAACTAAGATCATGGAATCTCGTCCCATCACATCATGGCAAATAGATGGGGAAACAGTGAAAACAGTGACAGACTTTATTTCTGGGGGCTCCAAAATCACTGCAGATGGTGACTGCAGCCATGAAATTAAAAGATGCTTGCTCCTTGGAAGAAAAGCTATCACCAATCTAGACACCATATTAAAAAGCAGAGACATTACTTTGCCAACAAAGGTCTGTCTAGTCAAAGCTATGGTTTTTCCAGTACTCATGTATGGATATGAAAGTTGGACTATAAAGAAAGCTGAGCACCAAAGAATTGATGCTTTTGAACTGTGGTGTTGGAGAAGACTCTTGAGAGTCCCTTGGACTGCAAGGAGATCCAACCAGTCCATCCTAAAGGAAATCAGTCCTGAATATTCATTGGAAGGACTGATGCTGAAGCTGAAACTCCAATACTTTGGACATCTGATACAAAGAACTGACTCATCTGAAGAGACTCTCATTCTGGAAAGATTGAAGGCAGGAGAAGGGGATGACAGAGGATGAGATGGTTGGATGGCATCACCAACTCAATGGACAAGAGTCTGAGTAAGCTCTGGGAGCTGGTGATGGACATGGAGGCCTGGCATGCTGCAGTCCATGGAGTTGCAAAGAGTTGGACACAACTGAGCAACTGAACTGAACTGATAAACAGAAATAAACAAGATGGTAAAAATAAGTCTAAATATATCAGCAATCATAATGAACATAGATTAACTCACCTCTTAAAAGATATTCTCAAATTGAATAAACCAAGTTCAGCTGTATGCTTAAAAGATGGACCTAGAAAAAAATACCATCAACATATGAAATTAATTAAAATATCATCAACATATGAAATTAAATACCATCAACATATGAAATTAATTAAAATACCATCAACGTATGAAATTAATTAAAATAAGGCATGTTAAAATCTCCAAGCATGATTTTATGGGGCCATAGTTGAGTGACATCTTATCTTCAAGACACAGATCTGTACTTTATAGTTCTATTTTTATCTGTTGACATTATTAACCTCAAAAATTAAGCTACATCCAAGGCTCTCAGGTGTACTTACTCAGTAAGTTACTTTATTAATTCTTCACTAAAATTTAACCACCACAACACTGGCAAATGGGCCTAGCATAATTGGCAGGGGTGTCGTAATGAGATGATAGTCATCAAATAAACTGAAATCGAGACAAAGTGTACTTTCAGTAGTTGTAATTATTTAAATGAATTAGCAAGTATAAATGCCGCATTAGTTGTTTGCAGAATGTTTTGTACTATGAATTACTCAGGATGTACAACAGTATAGTATATACCCATATACACCACTAAGTTATTACATGCAGACACTTAACACAAATGCCATTTTCTACCTGAACCTGTTAAATAGTAGGAGTTAATACTGTTAATACTTCTAGGAGGAGGAAGAAACCAATAAAAAAGGAAGACTGACTGACTGAATTGAAAAAGTCAAGGCTGGATAGAAAATGAAAGAAATGAATTTCAGTGGTGTCAATTCTATATAGCAGCAATATAGCTGATAAACAGAGAACTGAAGAAAAGGGTGAGTAAAAATTAAAACCTCTTATTTGTAAGATTTTAAACTTTTTCAAAATATATTATTTTACATCTGTAATATTACCTAAACATCAAAATAGTCATTTATGATAGAAAGGGTAGGTACTGTCTTCTATTTGGGTGAGAATGAAACAGGCATGAAGATTAAAGACATAAAGATCATACATAGTAGCAGGCTCTGAACTAGATTCTGCTAATCTCCATTCCTATACCTTTTCCTAGATACTGTTTGACTTAAGTGAAAAGAGAAAGTAAAATCAGTCTCTCGTTTACATATACCCACTTGCATACAAAACACATTCATAAATGGCTAATTTATAACAGCACTACAGTATTAACAATCAACAGACTTTTCTCTGATCTCATATAAATGACAAGCTCACCCAGTACATTCCAAATTATTTTATTTACAAAGTCAAATGAAAGAAACACATCACCTACTGCATCTATCTTTGTAACAGCGTTATCACTAAGTATTACTTTTCCTTTTGCTATAACTCTACTAAAGTACCACATAGTTTTATATTTTTTTGAATATCACAAACTGATATTTTAAATCTTATGTATTATTTTTTTAATTTTGTACTTATTTCAAACATGTATTTCCTTGTTTGTGTTGTTGAACACGGCAAGTGACAAAAATCCTTTCAGACAGTAGTCTGGACAAATTCCTAATTAATAATTTTCTTAAAATAGTACCCTTAGGATTTGGATCTCCACTTCCAGAGATGTACTATAATTTTATAACGTTACCGTAATTAAATGTACATTTGCATAGAATATGCATAGAATTCATTTAACAGCAAAGAAAGGTATATTGATATAAAACATAATTTAGTGCCTACAAATGCATGTTAAAACAATTTTATAAAAAGATATTTCTAACATATAAATTTTTTTTTCCTACAGGTAAAAAAGAAAAGCTTATTAAATTATTAAAAGCTTATTAAATTGCTAAATGGAAAAAGTATTATCACGTGAAATTATAAAGTTTAGACTGGGTTTCAATAACTGAGCTTCTTAATAATTTAGTAAATTGTATTACTTGCATCTATTCTTTCAAGAGAATTTCTAAGGTTTTTGTTCCTCCTTTTCTTGAGAAACTGAGTAACCATGGTCGCTGCAGGTAAGCAACTCAGAGGGGAGGGAAGTATCAGCTGCAGCTGCTGCTGCTAAGTTGCTTCAGTCGTGTCCGACTCCGTGCGACCCCATAGACGGCAGCCCACCAGGCTCTCCCATCCCTGGGATTCTCCAGGCAAGAACACTGGAGTGTTCACTGGAGTGGGTTGCCATTTCCTTCTACAGTGTATGAAAGTGAAAAGTGAAAGTGAAGTCGCTCAGTCGTCTCCGACTCTTGCCACACCATGGACTGCAGCCTACCAGGCTCCTCTGTCCATGGGATTTTCCAGGCCTGAGTACTGGAGTGGGGTGCCATTGCCTTCTCCAGGTGTCAAGCTAGAGCACCACAACTTCCAGTCCTTGATCCTCAAGAACATCACTGTCCATGAAAAGGATATTAAAAAAGTGTATGTTGTTGAAATTGTATAGTAAGAAATGCTCACACCGTATGATTACTTCTTTTGTATTTCAAAACTTAATCTTAAGAAAACAATCAGAAATAAGGACAAAGATTTATGTGCCAGAGTGTTTATCACGAAGCTTTTACAGTGTGGAAAAAAAACAAACTAAATGTTCAACAACAGTAAAATAAATAAATACATAATCACACTGGATCCAGGAAATAGTTTTTTAAAGAAATATTTTTAAAGACTATTTAATGACATGAAAATTATGTATTTTGTTAGAAAAAAAGACCATATGTAAAACTACGTTAATCTCCATTAATTTTATAATCATGAAAACATTGTTTTTTAAAAAATTGAGTTACATCTTGCTCCTGCTTAACTTGGCTGACACAGCAATCTACATTCTAGATCTTGACTGCAGGAACTGAGCAGAAGAGAACAGAGTAGGAAAATTCTATAATACCAGTCATCACTACTAAGATTTACACAACTGGAGAATCCCAGTTGTGTAACTGGGACTGGGGAGCCTGGCAGGCTGCCGTCTGTGGGGTTGCACAGAGTCGGACATGACTGAAGCGACTTAGCAGAAGCAGCAGCATCTATAAGTTAATTTTCAATCAGCCTCACATATTCCAATTTTTTAACAAATAGAATAAGAGGCAGAAGTACCATCCTTTTAGACATGGTATGTGGCATTCAATCAATAGTTAAGACTTAAAAGCACTAACAAATATTTAAGTTATAACCGTTTCATGTTTCCACTGCCTTCACTTTAAAAAATACACATAAGTCTGTTTTTAATTCTTGAGGATAACATTAAGGTAACTCAAGAATTCTGAGAAGACACTTTCTGAAAATTATGGGGAAATTTTTATATTTAATGGCTGAAATCAGAAAGAAGTAATTAGTGGAGCTGCTTGTGGATCCTCCATAACCTAATGCAAGAGAAAGACAGAAAACAGGTATAGGAGTCTGATTCCCATCTCTGCTTTGTGACCTTAGACTTGTTCCTTAACTTCTCTTTGTCTTATCCACAATTTACGCACAGGACTGTAATAAGCATTAAACGGCCAGCACAAAGTCTGGCACAAACTCAAAAAACAATAGTTACAAAATTTTAAATAATCATCCAGCTGACTAGAGTACAATCTCAATTATATTAGTTTATCTTACGTAAATTCCACAGCTAAGTAATACCAGCCTTAAATTCATCAGGAGTCCAAATAATCACACAATTAATTACACAAGAGCCACAATATGTCAATCAAGTTGGTAAGTCCTTGAATAAGCAGATGTAACACAGCTTGGCTGAAAATAACAGAGGATGAAAGAAAGGGCGGCGAAAAGAAAGACCTTCCTCAAACTGGCAAGTCTCTGAATGAACCAGGTATAAAATTGTTTGAAAAGACGATGGAAAAAACAGATTTTCTTGATATTTAAAAAGTAAACCTAAACAGCAAATTTTAAAAGGTAAAGGAAGAAAACAATTAGAAAAAGAAAAAAAAAATCTAGAAAAGGGGAATAAGAGCTTTCAGCTTTGAGGGTCCAGTCAGAAGACAGTGAAACTGGAAAGTTCTTTGAGCTGCTTACTTTGCGTTCCTGCTCACCAGTCATCACTGTTTATCAAGGCAGAAAATGATGGTTTCAACAGAAATACTAGTTTGAAAGAAAGCACCCTTAGTACATTATCCTATATGTGCCTATTTGTGTTAGTGAAGTGTCCCTGGTTTTGAAAGACAGATTCAATTAAATGTTGCAAATCCTGACTGGCAGATTAAATCTCTATAATCCAAACATCCCCAGCCCCTTCATACACTCAATCAACTTTTCTTGAACATTAAATAAAAATTTGAACTATGTATCATAAAGCCAAACGCACATTGAGTTTTACTTCCCAACAAGACTATAACATTCTTCACGATGGGGGCCATTAAAAATTTTTTTTTTTTCTTTTTCTAATTGTTTTCTTCCTTTACCTTTTAAAGTTTATAAACAACTTTTATAAACCCCACAATCCCAGACACTATGCTCCAACAGTACTTAACTACCATTCCCGCCAGTAAATATTTGGTCCGTCATGAGGTCCTCAGTTTCCCCTAAAAAGAGTTTTCTTCCTAATTAAGCAAGTAAAACAGATGGTCAAAATCACAGACACTTTTTAAAGATGCTGGTTACATCTAATTTGCAAAGTATTCAAGAGGGAAATCAAATTACAATGGAATGAATCAGCACAAATTCATCATTACCCCAAAAAATGTGTATTCTAACAGTAGATTTAGCTTCATGTGTAACTTATAACATTTTCACTTTTCAACACAAGTTTGGGGTTTTGAGTGAGAGCTGGAGGGTTGAGTCGGGATGCGGAGACTGGGTACTGCTCCCGGCAATTTCCGAGGTTTGTCACCGATTCTGGACCTAAGGGCCTTAACAAAAAAAAAATCATCAAAGCCTGACACAAAGGCCTGAGAAGTAGCCGAACACAAAGTAAGTATAACCTGAACATTCTAGGACGATAACATATCTATATGAGGGCGAGAGATTTAGTCTAAGTCACTGTCGACACACCATGGGTGATTTAAGAAGGTAAGTGAACGGAAAGCGGATGTCTACAACTCATTTTGCGATTTGCATTCATTGTAGGAGATGAAAGCTGCACTTTCAGAAATTTTTCACACGTAACTACAGCAACGACACTATAAAATACTCGTATCACAGCCCCCATTAATAAATAAAGGAAAAAAAGTTTCATCAGAACGCAGAGCCCGGTAAAGACCCTGGGAGCGCAGGCTCCCGGCCGGAAGCAAAGGGGGCGAACAGTGCAGGACTCCAAGGCTCGACAGCCTCAGCCCGGCCGAACTGCCAGCGTTTCTCGGAATCCCGACCGAGCCTCCAGCCGACCGCGGACCGCAACCTGCCGGCTGCGCCCCCTGCCCGGGCCACGCCTGAAGGGCGCTGCGGCCCGTTACAGACAGCGGGTTAGCGCGGCGTGGGCTGGGCCGGCAAGCTGGCTGCACTTACCAACGCGCAGCTCGCCCTGCAGCCTGGGCGGGAGGGGAGTACCGGGGGGGGAAGAAGACGCGAATGTGGGCTGTGGAAACGGGGGCATGCGTCTGGCCCTACACCGACCTGGGCGTCCCGCCTTCCCCTCGCGCAACAGCAGTTCCCGGGGACGCGACCGTCAGACTAGGAACCGCCACAGCGCGCGCCCTTAATCCTTTCTCGCTGCTTCCCGCCCGATTTGCCGCGCGCTCACGCCCCTCCTCCCACCCGTGAAGACTCCTTCAGGCCCAGAAGCGCCCCCCACACCCGCCCCTCCCTGTGCGCGAGAACGGGACAGCCTTTAGTTCTCGCGAGAGCGTCGCCCCTCCCCCCAGCCAGTGAGTGCGCGAACGAGAAAGGAGGAGGGCGCTTCAGGCGAAAGCACTGCAGACGCCATTATCCTCTGTTTCTCTGCTGCACCGACCTCGACGTCTTGCCTACTTCCCGCTTATTTGCGGCCTATAGGTAATTAGAGTGATTGGGGCTTGGGCATTGCGGGTTCGGGCAGGGGTTTGGACTCCCTAAAGGCTGCGTTGACTTTTTCGAAGTCTGATTTTTCTCAGGCCCTTAGCGGCCTTACAGCCTGAAGGGAGGCGCCGGCGGGGGGCGGGGTTGTCGCCTCCTCCGGCGCCTTGATTGATGCGGCCTTGGGCCAATCGCTTCGCTCTCGCGCCACCGCTGTAGCCGGTGGAGCCAATCGGGCCCGGCGGCGGGGTAGGAGAGTGCGTGGAGGCGGGGGAGGGCAGTGGGGGCCTACGCTTGTTCTCTGTCTAGCTGTGACCGGCTGAGGAGGCGCGGCGGCACAGGGACGGTACCCTTGCCGGGTGAGGAATGGGTCTGGGCGAACGGCGCGTGGGGGTGAGGGCCGGAGAGTACTTTCTCCACTTGAGGGAAGGCGTTTGGGGGCTTGGTGGTGGTTGGCGGGTTCTGGTAGGGAACGTTGCCGGGTTTCCCCTCCCCCCACCTCCGCCATTTCCCTGAGCGTATATCTGCAGTCCGCGTTGTGGTACTAGAGGCTTCGGAGAGTCGCCAGGCTTTTGCCGGTGGGATGAGTTTTGTTGTGTTGGGAACTAGGCCTTGTGGGGGAAGGAGAGGGAGCCGGAGGGCGGTAGAGAACGCCGCCGCTGTCTTTGTGTGGGGCCCGGCGCACTTGGGCGCCCCGGGCCTGGGTCTGGAACGGGCGAGCTGGCAGGGTCGGGGCTGCCTTCGTTGCTTTGTCTCCCGCGGTGGGGGGAGGGTGCGGGGGACGAGGTCTCGGGACCGCGTGGTGGGTGGGGGAGGGGGTCCGCGCTCGGCTCCGCCTAGTAGCACGTAGTCGCCATTACGCGGGCCGCCATTTCCTGTCGGATCGGGCTGAGGAGAGGTGCGGCGCTGGTGCTCTCGCCTCGGGAGCTTTCTCAACTCCTGTTGCTTGGCGGTTGCCGATCCCGATTTCGGGCGTTGAGGGGAGGAGGGCATGTTTGCCCTTGGCTGGTCGCGCATATACTTAGCAGTTTTTTGGGTTTGGCGACTAAAGCACTTGGAGGATATTGGGTTTATCGTTATAAACAGCCTATGTGTCGTCAAACCCCTTTATCTAAATCTTCCGTAGCACCTTAATATTTGAGTTTTGGGCCGGGTTGGCGTTTCGGTTACTGGGAAGAGTGGAAGGCGTAAATACTGCCATGACTGTGAGCATTTCTCTCATAACGGGAGCCGCATGTCGCCTTCTGCCAGTCAGGAGAGGGGAGCTAAAAGGCTGTTCACAGTCCTATCACCAGTCTGGTGGTGCTGAAAGAAATTGTCAGGTTATACCGCTTTTAACGTAATTTGAAACATCCCGCTAGTGATGTTATTGGTGTTCAAGGGTTCTGTTAGTCGAGTAGTACAGGCAGTTTGGGTGTACTCTTGTTTCAGGTTTGCCTGTTTATCGCTCCAGTAGATTGGCCAGACGGTTACCCCCCAGCCAGTGAGTGCGCGAACGAGAAAGGAGGAGGGCGCTTCAGGCGAAAGCACTGCAGACGCCATTATCCTCTGTTTCTCTGCTGCACCGACCTCGACGTCTTGCCTACTTCCCGCTTATTTGCGGCCTATAGGTAATTAGAGTGATTGGGGCTTGGGCATTGCGGGTTCGGGCAGGGGTTTGGACTCCCTAAAGGCTGCGTTGACTTTTTCGAAGTCTGATTTTTCTCAGGCCCTTAGCGGCCTTACAGCCTGAAGGGAGGCGCCGGCGGGGGGCGGGGTTGTCGCCTCCTCCGGCGCCTTGATTGATGCGGCCTTGGGCCAATCGCTTCGCTCTCGCGCCACCGCTGTAGCCGGTGGAGCCAATCGGGCCCGGCGGCGGGGTAGGAGAGTGCGTGGAGGCGGGGGAGGGCAGTGGGGGCCTACGCTTGTTCTCTGTCTAGCTGTGACCGGCTGAGGAGGCGCGGCGGCACAGGGACGGTACCCTTGCCGGGTGAGGAATGGGTCTGGGCGAACGGCGCGTGGGGGTGAGGGCCGGAGAGTACTTTCTCCACTTGAGGGAAGGCGTTTGGGGGCTTGGTGGTGGTTGGCGGGTTCTGGTAGGGAACGTTGCCGGGTTTCCCCTCCCCCCACCTCCGCCATTTCCCTGAGCGTATATCTGCAGTCTGCGTTGTGGTACTAGAGGCTTCGGAGAGTCGCCAGGCTTTTGCCGGTGGGATGAGTTTTGTTGTGTTGGGAACTAGGCCTTGTGGGGGAAGGAGAGGGAGCCGGAGGGCGGTAGAGAACGCCGCCGCTGTCTTTGTGTGGGGCCCGGCGCACTTGGGCGCCCCGGGCCTGGGTCTGGAACGGGCGAGCTGGCAGGGTCGGGGCTGCCTTCGTTGCTTTGTCTCCCGCGGTGGGGGGAGGGTGCGGGGGACGAGGTCTCGGGACCGCGTGGTGGGTGGGGGAGGGGGTCCGCGCTCGGCTCCGCCTAGTAGCACGTAGTCGCCATTACGCGGGCCGCCATTTCCTGTCGGATCGGGCTGAGGAGAGGTGCGGCGCTGGTGCTCTCGCCTCGGGAGCTTTCTCAACTCCTGTTGCTTGGCGGTTGCCGATCCCGATTTCGGGCGTTGAGGGGAGGAGGGCATGTTTGCCCTTGGCTGGTCGCGCATATACTTAGCAGTTTTTTGGGTCTGGCGACTAAAGCACTTGGAGGATATTGGGTTTATCGTTATAAACAGCCTATGTGTCGTCAAACCCCTTTATCTAAATCTTCCGTAGCACCTTAATATTTGAGTTTTGGGCCGGGTTGGCGTTTCGGTTACTGGGAAGAGTGGAAGGCGTAAATACTGCCATGACTGTGAGCATTTCTCTCATAACGGGAGCCGCATGTCGCCTTCTGCCAGTCAGGAGAGGGGAGCTAAAAGGCTGTTCACAGTCCTATCACCAGTCTGGTGGTGCTGAAAGAAATTGTCAGGTTATACCGCTTTTAACGTAATTTGAAACATCCCGCTAGTGATGTTATTGGTGTTCAAGGGTTCTGTTAGTCGAGTAGTACAGGCAGTTTGGGTGTACTCTTGTTTCAGGTTTGCCTGTTTATCGCTCCAGTAGATTGGCCAGACGGTTCGGTATGGCTTGAATTTGCCTTTATATTTCAAGTAGGCTTTTCAAGTCACCGCTGGGAAGAAACCGGGTAGTTTAGAATCCAGATGTAAAAATAATTTCAAAGGGTTCTGTTAGTCGAGTAGTACAGGCAGTTTGGGTGTACTCTTGTTTCAGGTTTGCCTGTTTATCGCTCCAGTAGATTGGCCAGACGGTTCGGTATGGCTTGAATTTGCCTTTATATTTCAAGTAGGCTTTTCAAGTCACCGCTGGGAAGAAACCGGGTAGTTTAGAATCCAGATGTGTCTCTCTTTATAAGTGTATACCTTCGGGAGCATTACTCGTATTACTCGGGGGCTTAAATGCCTTATGCGTCTGGTTTCTATGTATTTATGTAAAACATGGTGGAACTTGATCCAAAATTACGGTGGTTTTGCTTTTACAGAAAAATCAGATAGGTCTTTTGGATTGTGTTTTAGGGCGGTCCTTTGGAAATTTAAGATCCTAAAACAAGTTTTAGAAATGGCTCTTTTGTTGTGTTCAAATCTGTAGTCAATTAGTATTCGGTAATAAACAAAAAAGCAAAACTGATTTGTGTTGGTTTTCGTAGGCTACTACAGCACTAGGGTGTCAGTTGGTCCCGCCCAGAACACTTCAGTTCTGCCCTGGAAGGATATATTTAATAACTGGTACGTTCTGGAAATAGTAATTTCTTTCCCTTGTCTTTAATATTTAGTAGGCTGCACAGCCTGCTTTCCAAGAAACCAAGTGTACTAGCCTCTTTATTTTTTAACAGATTGGTGTGTCCCTTGAATACAAGAACATGGAAACTGAACAGCCAGAGGAAACCTTTCCCAACACCGAAACCAATGGCGAATTTGGTGAGAAAACATTTTAACAATTTCTTCTTGTTTTGTTAATTTCATCATTATTTTCCCTGAGATCCTTGTTACTTTTTCGAACTAGAAGTAACTGTCATTTGCGTAGGTGAGGAAACCAATTAAAAGAAAGCCAGTAAATACAAAAGTTTTTTTTCTTGCATTTAGAAATTTCTAATCCTTTGATGTGCTGTCACAATAAATCTCGTGTTTTGAAAATTAAGGGAGTATATTTTGATTTAAAAGTTGAAGATTGAGTGCCCCCCCCCTTTTTTTTTAACAAGCTGTAACAACTAATCCCTTCAAAGGGAATGGAGTTGAATGTTAAATCTGTAGGTTAAAACTAAAATGTGATTAAAGGTACCCTTTCCTGAAGATGCTGGTGCTCTCTGAAACCTAAATTGTTAATTTTTAGGTAAACGCCCTGCTGAAGATATGGAAGAGGAACAAGCTTTTAAAAGATCTAGAAACACTGATGAGATGGTTGAATTACGCATTCTGCTTCAGAGCAAGGTATAGAATTTATTCTTGAAATTGGTTCTTACTCAAAGTAGAAATTAAGAAAATGTTTGAGCTTCTGGGAAGCCTTCAGAAGGCTACAGAATGTAAAATAATTGTGTGGCTCTTTCTAAAGAGACTTAGACTTTTTAGGCCATGATAATTATTTTGCTAATGATTAAAATGAAAGCCCTTAACACAGTGAACTACAAGCCTAATTAGGAGATGGGTGTGGATGGTCCTTATAGCATTAATGCCTTAAAGATAGTATCTTTTATTTCATTGTGGGTTCATTAGATAACATCCTGATTGGTGGCTTACTTAACTGATAAAACAGCTAAAAATGTGAAAGTATCTGCTAGAATTTAAGTTAATTGACTTGCAAAAGGGTATTATAAATTTGGTGCCAGTGCTTAAGATTTATACTCAGTATATTTCTGGCATTCTGAATATTTCAAAGCTCTGTCTAGGTATTTAGTCCCCAGAGCATGTAACATAGACTCTTGGTTTTTGTTTAAACCTTGTGGTTTTAATATCCCCAAATAGATTTCCATCGCTATAACCAAACAAGAGGTTAGATACGCTAGACTTGTGTGGTGTTTGTTTTTGACTAAAAGGTTAAGAAGACACACTAAATTTCTTTTTATCTTCTTCAGAATGCTGGGGCAGTGATTGGAAAAGGAGGCAAGAATATTAAGGCTCTCCGTACAGACGTAAGTATTAAAGAGTTTAAACTACTACACAGGCAGCTTCAGTTTATGTGTTTTTAGAAATTTAAAATTTGCATCATAGAAATCATTTAATAGCCTAGATACAAGCCTTTTATAATAATTGAATACATAGATAATTCTAAAGATTTGCCATTCCTAACAAAGCCCAGATTGAGTTGGGAGGGGTCTGTATTAAACCTCCTCACTTTCTAATAACTTTACACCAAATTATTCACTTCAAGCAAGATAACATCTTAATTATAAATAACAGTATAAAACCCCTTAATTGCACCATTTCCCATGTGTGAATCAAGTACAGTAGTACTGAAAACCGTTGCAGGTGGCTGATTAAACTCTATATTTTTATTCCCTTTTTTTCCCCCCCAATTTGCCCATCTGTTCATGAATAGTTTGCACATGGAGCACAAAGAAATTGAGGTTGCATGATTTAGATATGGGTAAAGAATAGAGTAGGCACTTAATTTTATAACTGGGAGACCGTCTGTCAATGCTGATAATTTGTGTCTTCATATTTTATAGTGGGTTGACTCTTGTGATTAGACACATTAAATGTTGGTATCACCAGAAGTGAGCATATTTATAGGACTTGGCTACACCAAATTTCTTAATTTTTTTTCTCATGTTACACACTCTTGATGTTTCCTTGCTGAAGTTGAGGCAAATAAGAACTTTGTGTTGAAAACTTATTTGATAGTATTTCATTTCTCTCTTGGTCGCAGATCTTTGTATGTTCCTCTTGATTACTGTAAACTGAACTTAAAAATTTAAATTTTACAAACTTGCCTGTTAGGATCTAGGAATGCATTTTAAACCTCCAAGAAACCAAATTAGTCATATAAGTTAGGATTTTTGGTGGTGTGGGAATTTTTGTCTTTTATAAACCTCTTTCCTCTTAATCCAGATGTTCTATATAATTATCTGGGTTAATAATTTCCCCGTTTCCTCAAGAATTCAAGTCAGGTTTTGTGTCTACCCTCATGAGCCAGCCTGCTACTGAAACATCATTTGTTTTTTAAAGTACCATCATTAAAGGTCCTTAAATGTTAAGCCACAGTCAAATATAGAGAAGTCCATTATTGTGTTAGTCTTCAGAACAACTTAAGCTTGTTTCATTAATTGAGAGTATGAGTATAGTTTGTATTAAATTAAAATTTATTGCTTTTCCCCCTTTTCCCTCTCCTTGTTTTTTTGGCCATATATCTCCGTTGCCCATGTACTGGATCGACTTACCCCTGCGTTGCCCACCATGACGTTGGCCCATCCGCCCCTGAACGCCCATGTGAAAACCCTGGTTGGCTATGCCCAAAAATGTGCTCGTTGCCAAACGGGTACCATACTTGACAACTTCTGATTGAATGCCCATGCCCAATGCCAACATCCACGAACGCCAATGACCAATGCAGTACAATGCCAGTGTTTCAGTCCCAGACAGCAGTGGCCCCGAGCGGTATGTCCCAACAGTTTATGCCTCACTGCCTGATTAGAAAGAGAGAAATGTATTTTATTACCTGCCTTTTATATAATTAAATAGTATCCCCTTTAGACGGTGTATTGTTTTTCAAGTTTCTGTCTTATTTTCCCCATTAAGTCTTTTTGTCACTGAACTTTTACCGTGAGTTGCCCACCCAAACGATCCACTAATTTTATTTCAATGGAAGGAGCACAGCTTCAAGTGTTGCATATTTGCTGCATTGTAAATCAAATTGTTACCGAAACAGTCTCTCGCTCTGTCTTTGTGGCCCACCTTGCTTCCCAACATTGCCTGTTCATAATTTTTTCTGATGAAATGCTAACTCTGGTTCACTTTCCTTCACTTCTCATTTGTGTTGTCTTTGTTTTTGTCTCGCATTTGTATTTGTTTTCTTGCAGAGCCCATTAGTGATCTAATTTCTAACTGGTATCCATAACCTTACTCCAAATACAGTGTTTACCACTTGCATATTCCCCTACTTTGCCTGAGAGAAGGTGTGCCAGTTTTTCCAATGTAACAGCGAGGGTATCCTTAATTAACTTAGTGGTGGCGGGGAACATAAATATTCAACTCTGCTTCAGTTCTGGTCAATTTATTGCCCACTTAATCTGAGCCCTTCCAAGAGCCCATTCTCTCTGTCTCTCTGCAAGTCTCCTAATATTGTTACCATGTTTGTATTGGGCATAAAACAAAATGCATGTGAAAAATGTATAAATAGGCTACTTTAAATGGGGACTATTAAATAATTGTATGTTCATCTCTGTAAAAGTTTGACTACTGGTGATGACCACAAAACTCATTTTTCTTTTCCACCTTTTTTTGTACTATCTGGTATTTGTGGTGTTTGACAGCATATTGAGTATCAGTGCTGATATTGAAACGATTGGAGAAATTCTGAAGAAAATCATCCCTACCTTGGAAGAGGTAGGCTCATTTTTTAAATGTATTTCGCAATGGGGGGTGCTTAATGTATTTAATGGGGCAAAATGGGGGAGGTGGAAGACACTGATTATAATAGTTTTTTAGCAGCAATGTGTTACACTCTGCTGCTTAAAGTGCAGGATTGTTTTACATCCCACATTACTTGTTTAAAACTATAGTCTAGCCGTTCTGGAGTAGATAGGAAGGAACTACCTGTGGTCGTGCACGTTCATGGAGTTTAGCATGTATATATTACAGGCTTTATTTTTAGAATAGGTTTTGAGTTAGACTACTGACTGAGACTATGTTGGAAAGGACTATGTTTGATCTAGTTTTGAGTATTTTTAAATTCTGTGTAATGTTTGCTAGGTATACAGAGAAAAGCATTGTATATTGATAGTGTAGATAAGCAATTTCTTGTTATTTGATAGTCATGAAATATGTTGTAGTAGCTTTACCAATATATGCGACAATAGCCTGATCACACTAGACACTTAACCTATTACTCTTATTTTTCTACTTTCAGGGCCTGCAGTTGCCATCACCCACTGCAACCAGCCAGCTCCCGCTCGAATCTGATGCTGTGGAATGCTTAAATGTATGTCATAGTGCCATTGAACCCCACTGAAGTATGGAGCCTGGCCCATAGGATCGATTTTATTTTCAACATAGTGTACTTTTCCCGTCTCTATAGAAAAAGGCTTGAAAAGATGATAAATGAATGGTCTTACAACTCACTGTTGACCCTGCTCCATGCTGCAGTGGGAAATAACTACATTTGCAAAGTGCTTTGCAGTCATTTTTATTATGGTGTTATTTGAATGTTAATAATAATTTTGTGGTAACAGCGACATGCTAAATGGCTGCAGTGTGGGTATGGTGTTGCAGGACCTGAAAATAAAATAGTTTTTTAAGGTGGTGCAGAATGTCCTTTTTGGGCCTGGCTATTGAGGATAATAGCACATAACTGGTAAAGTTATTGAAATATAAATTCAGGTTGCTCACTGCAACAGTATATTGGTATGCTTATAGCAGATAAGTGTGTATTGGGGAATCTTTGATTTGGAACTGAAATTCTGTAACTCCCTCCACAGTACCAACACTATAAAGGAAGCGACTTTGACTGCGAGTTGAGACTGTTGATTCATCAGAGTCTGGCAGGAGGAATTATTGGAGTCAAAGGTGCTAAAATCAAAGAACTTAGAGAGGTAAAGCCAGTGTTTTCTTCTGCTGAATTATTGGAAAATAGTTGTTTATAAGGATTTGGTAGGCTTTTCTCATTCCCTCTTTTGCATTTCCTCCCCCTAAGATTACATAGTTTGTTAATTAAAATATAGCAGAATGGCTTGGCCATACTAGACAAGTTATTTGCCAAAAGTGTATTGCAAAGCCCAACCCTTACTAACAAGGTTTTTACATTGGGGGGAAATTTTACTAAACTATAAATCTGTCTAAGCCTAGAACTTTTTTTTTTCTTTGGTGCATTTCATTTTTTTCTGATTGATTAATGCTGCTTATTTTGTAAACCTATTGCAGAACACTCAGACAACAATCAAGCTTTTCCAGGAATGTTGTCCTCAATCTACTGACAGAGTCGTTCTTATCGGAGGAAAACCTGATAGGGTTGTAGAGTGCATAAAGATCATCCTTGATCTTATATCAGAGGTACCTTCAGAACACTTTTATTTACATTTAATTTCACAAAACAGATATCTTATTCAAAAGTAATTTCAGAAGGCAAAGACAAATTACTTTTCCCTAACAATTTTCTATCACTCTGCTTTCCCATCAATTTAATTTAGAAATACTTTGAGAGAATCTGTACGATTGTCTTCTGAGGTTTTTTTTTTATTTTTATATAACTTTCGATCATTCAAATGAAGTTTTTATAGTTCTTCTATAGTACTAGATAGTGATCCCCTCTGGGCAGTAACTTCATCATAATCCCCATTGTGAAATTGAAAGGAATTTGTGGTCTGTTAACACTAAGGGTAAAATTAAACTGTTGCCTCATGAGCAGTTAAACTCCCAATGTTTTTATTTCAAACTCACTAGAAACACATTTTTAAAAATTCTATTATGTTTGCATATATTCCTGTCCCTATCCTTAACCACAAGTATCTTGCAGAGAAATACAAAGTGCCTGAAGGTTTCTGTTAAAAGAATTGTTATTGTGAACTAAGGTTTTTTCCCTCAGTCTATAAAGTTGCTGTGTTTTTCTTTCAGTCTCCCATCAAAGGACGCGCTCAGCCTTATGATCCCAATTTTTATGATGAAACCTATGATTATGGTGGTTTTACAATGATGTTTGATGACCGCCGTGGACGTCCTGTGGGATTTCCCATGCGGGGAAGAGGTGGCTTTGACAGAATGCCGCCTGGTCGGGGTGGGCGTCCCATGCCTCCCTCCAGAAGAGATTATGATGATATGAGCCCTCGTCGAGGACCTCCTCCACCCCCTCCCGGACGAGGTGGCCGGGGAGGTAGTAGAGCTCGGAATCTTCCTCTTCCACCACCACCACCACCTAGAGGAGGGTAAGTTTCTTTCATCCACACATTGACATACAAGAAGCAGCACTTAACAGATAGAAGGGGGTAGGTTTTCATTTCAAATACGTGACCAGCTGAGATTACAATTACTATGCTTGCAGAGATCTAATGGCCTATGACAGAAGAGGAAGACCTGGAGACCGTTATGATGGCATGGTAAGAACTTTGATACTTCGTTAATGTATTTTATGAGAGCTAAAGGGTTTAAAAGTCAGATAGCTAACATTTTATTGAATGTGTTAACTGAAGAACTTGTCTTACAAATAGAGTCTGTTAGTCACTTAAATCATTGTTTCTGTTTGTTTGCTGGGATGTTAGGACTTGTTCCATCTTTGTTTGCCCCCAAAATACATGATTACTGAAAACTTATATACAGACATGAAGTAGAAATTGATGTATAAAAATGGTGGCTCTGACAAATACCGTGCAGGTTCATGTTAATAGTTTTCTCTCTTAACACAGGTTGGTTTCAGTGCTGATGAAACCTGGGATTCTGCAATAGATACATGGAGCCCATCAGAGTGGCAGATGGCTTATGAACCACAGGTTGAGTATCATGAGTGTTTATGTTAGTAATAATCTTAAAGTGCTTGTTTACTCACCAATTAAATATTTTATTTCCCCCATATAACATTTTTGTTTCTTGGAACACTGTGTACCTGAATGACTTCTTCCCCTGAAGATTGTTTTCTGAAATTGGCTTACTAGGGAATATATGGGAGGGCTTTGGTTACTAATAATAACTGGGGCTATTTTAGGAATGTGTTTAATTACCTAAAGCTTGGAAGGCAAAGTAATTTTCTGTTTTTGTCTGTTCTCTTTTTAGGGTGGCTCTGGATATGGTAAGTTTTCTTCTTTCTGAAATCAAACATTATTTCATGCTTTGTATATGAACTTAATACTCATTATTTAAATCAGATTATTCCTATGCAGGGGGTCGTGGCTCATATGGTGATCTTGGTGGACCTATTATTACTACACAAGTAACTATTCCCAAAGATGTAAGTATTTTTAATATTATAAAAGACATTTACTGAGTCATTTTTATGAGTTTTCTGACTTAACGAAGGTTTTAACAAAAGTATTCCCTTCTAGGATTAAAATTGTGTTTCAAGGACTTCAGTGAAGTGTTCTCCAGTTTAAGCCTTGTCAAAAAGTGTTCAGTGCTATTAAAAGCAATTTTCAGGGGTTAGAGCCCCTGGTTCATTTATTAAAGGAAATGTCAGTGGGTGATGTAAATAGGTTGTAATTCAAACTCTGACTGGTTGGAGGGAATTAAATAACACAGTGTAGTCAGTAAGTTGTACAAGAATGTTCTTGATGGTCACTGAACATACAGAATAATTTTTTTTTTTTTAAGTATATCATAAACACTTGCTTTTAAAAATCTTTGCAGTTGGCTGGATCTATTATTGGCAAAGGTGGTCAGCGGATTAAACAAATCCGTCATGAGTCAGGAGCTTCGATCAAAATTGATGAGCCTTTAGAAGGATCCGAAGATCGGATCATTACCATTACAGGAACACAGGACCAGATACAGAATGCACAGTATTTGCTGCAGAACAGGTCAGTTTGTTTAGCTTTACGTTATTAGCCTACACATATTAAAACCTTAAACAGCTTATCTTTCTCAGCTGATTTTTCTTTTAGAAGCCATGGTGTCTCAACCTTTTGGGGACCTAACTTCTAAACATTCTAATAGCTTTGCTTTAATTTTCTTCTGCCTTCTTGCTAAAACATGAAGACATTCGATACTAATCTTACTGGAAGAAGCCTTAACCAAGCAAACTTCTCATTTTTCTGGTGAAAACTGCTGCCAAAACCACTTGTTACAAATTATACAGAGCCTGTAGAAAATGTAGAAGATTCAGTGGATGTTGGTCTAGTTCTGTGTGGAAGACTAGTGATTTTGTTGTTTTTAGATAACTGAATCGACAACAAATCACAGTCTGCCATATGGCACAGGCCATGCCTCTACAGGACAAATGATTGGTGCTGTAAAATGCAGCAATTCACACCTTAACTGGCATTTCTTTTGTCTTTTCTACCATATATTAACAATTCTGCTTTACTAATGTCTGATTTACTATTAATCTTTTTTCTTGGATTTTACATTGCTCCAATTTGTAATTACTAATGTTTTAGTTCTTACCTCTAATTGTGTAATGGACATGTTTATCATTTTAATTTAGCATTGAAATTGTCTTAATGTTGATTAAGATTGATTAAGATGTTACGAACAAAAATTCTAATTCGTACTTTTTTTTCTTTTCTTTTATAGTGTGAAGCAGTATGCAGATGTTGAAGGATTCTAATGCAAGATATTTTTTCTTTTTTACAGTGTGAAGCAGTATTCTGGAAAGTTTTTCTAAGACTAGTGAAGAACTGAAGGAGTCCTGCATCTTTTTTTTTTTATCTGCTTCTGTTTAAAAAGCCAACATTCCTCTGCTTCATAGGTGTTCTGCATTTGAGGTGTAGTGAAATCTTTGCTGTTCACCAGATGTAATGTTTTAGTTCCTTACAAACAGGGTGGGGGTGGGGGAGGGTGTGCAAAAACTAACATTGAAATTTTGAAACAGCAGCAGAGTGAGTGAATTTTAATTTTTGTTCATTGTTGGTGGTTTAAAGAAGTCCCCCCATGTAATTATTGTGAACACTTTGCTTTGTGGTCACTGTAACATTTGGGGTGGTGGGACAGGGAGGAAAAGTAACAGTAGTCCATATGTCCCTGGCATCTATTCAGAGCAGTGTGCAGAATGTAATGCTCTTTTGTAAGAAACGTTTTATGATTTTTAAAATAAATTTAGTGAACCTATTTTTGGTGGTCATTTTTTTTAAGATTGTCATTTTTCAAATGGCTGAATTCCCTCCAACCTACCCCCAAACGGAACACTAAGTTTCATTTTCAGTCCTCTGTTGGATATAAATAAATGGCATCTCTTCTTGGACTTAGGCAAAATATCTTGACAATACTCAGTTCTGGTGATTCTTAATGATTTGAAATCCATTGCTTGGGAGGAAATTCCACCACACATTCATGCTTATAATAAGCTGGGGATTTTTGTTTGTTTTTGCAAATGCTTGCCCTACTTTGCAACGATTTTCTGTTCGTGATTCTGAAGAACCAAGGTGGGGAGCAACACAACCGATGGAATAGTGGTATAAGTTTATACCAGAAGCTTAATGACAAGTTTTATCAATCAGAATAATACTTGGTTATGGAAGTGACTGATGCTAAATAAATTCTGATTATTTTTTATTAGATAAATTCTCACATATAGACTTAAACTGTCAGCTTGGTAGTGTCTATTAGTTAAACTTTGTAAAATATATATATATATACTTGTTTTTCCATTGTATGCAAATTGAAAGAAAAAGATGTACCATTTCTCTGTTGTATGTTGGATTATGTAGGAAATGTTTGTGAACAATTCAAAAAAAAAAGATGAAAAAAATTCCTGTGGATGTTTTGTGTAGTATCTCTCGGTATTTGTATTAATAGTTAAAAGTTCACTTCCAAATAAAACTCCCATAATGATAGATTTGATGTGTGCCCAATTTTGAACAAGGGTTGATTGACACCTGTAAAATTTGTTAAAACGTTCCTCTTGTAAGGAAATACAATAATCTTAAATTATGTATTTTTTGTGTGAAGTGTTTTTCTAGCATTTATAAGTCAGATTTCATGGGGGTGGCAAATTGAAAACTTCCAGTAGATCGGCTCTTAATTTTAAAGAGGAGTTGAGCATAGAGCTGAGTCATACCAATTTTACAAGTCTTTGTTCTCATATTACCTGTGATATGCCTGCAGATTCTTAGGTTTCTATCTTTAAAATAACTCTGGTTTGTTGGGAAAATTTTTTTTTTACCCCTGGTTTTTGGCTCATAAATCAAGTACTAACGGTTAACTTCAAATTTGTCTAGAAAGTCTGAGAACAATGCAGCAATTACGAGGGAAATAGTTCATGGATGCAATTCTAAGTGTCGAGAAAACATGATAGGCTGAAGTAAGCAGGATTTTCTGAAATGTATGTGAGTAGTACACGTGAAGGTGTTTAATATTTTAGTGATAGCCCTCTTAGTTCAAGGCCGGGGAGGGCGGTGGGGATGAGTGTCAAGTGACAGTGGTATCACATTACTTAATGCTACCTGTGATGAGATTTCTTCAAAGATGAAATTAGTCTGAATTGCCACCTGGGTGTTGGTTAGCTTTCTGCTTCTGTATTTTAAGCATGAGTAAGCTTGGATTGCTGAGGGTAGTGTAACCTATTCATGTTGAAATGAGCCCTTCCTCTGGAGAAAGATTATCAGTAATGATATTTGTCAAAGTGTAATTCCTATTGGAGGAAAGTATCTTTGGAGGGAATACAGGCTTTCAAAGTTTTCACTTGTCATTCAAATTATGTAAATAGACTGACAGTGTTCCTATTTTTGCCTTTGAAAAATCAGACTTTGAACACAACCTACTAAAAAATAGGTTGAAGGATATCTTGAGGGTGAATCGGATACAACTTTGGGGGGAGAGGCTTTTGTCATTTCTATTCTTAACTACTAAATAGTGTTTGAACGTTAGCTGGCAGTTTTGAGAAATTTTTCAAGCTTGAAAGAGGCAGTGAATAAAATGGGACGTTAAACGAGTTGTATAGGCTGATGCATTGAACTTTTAAAGCGTAAGTAGTTTCAAAAGTGATTTTAGCTTAATTTTGTAAATTATCAATATGCCAACAACAATGTTGTAAACCAGGTTGCACCAAAATTTTTTCAGAAGTGAGAAAAGGAATTTAAAATTTTTACCTGCTATTCAAATGTTAATAGTTTGCACAATGAGTCTGTGCACAGTACTTTAAATTTTTTTGAATGAACGAGCAGTTGCTCTTAAGTCTAACCACTGGAATACACAGAATCTTTTAGGAAAATCTGAGTTCTTCTCTTAATTCTATCAATGAATGTCTTAAAATGTAAAACACCTTATATTGTTAGTACTCTGAAGGGAATTACTGTTCCACATAAAAGGAGATTACGTCTTGATGTGTTGAGTGTAAATTAAAGTAGCCTTAAGTGCTGTATTTTAATGATCAAGGTTTGCCCATTGTTGGCAAATTAGAGTGAAACTGACCTGGCTTTTTTTTTTTTTTGGCTGTGCCACACACTAGCCAGGATTGTAGTTCGCAACAAGGGATCTGAACTCATCCCCTGCAGTGGAAGCCCAGAGTGTTGTTAACCACTGGACTGCCAAGAAAGTCCCAGCTTAACTTGTTACGGAGGCACTGAACCCTTAGGAACCAATTTTGCAATGTCTCTCAAACTATTCTAGGACCACCATCCAAATCAACACTGCTTGTTAAACATGAAAATTTTTGGATCACTGAAATGGCAACCCACTCCAGCGTTCTTGTCTGGGGAATCCCAGGGACGGTGGGCTGCACAGAGTCGAACAGAGTCAGACACGACAAGCGACTTAGCAGCAGCAGAGCAAGTTCAAGCAAACCATAAATTTCTGTATCTTTTTACTAATTTATCAAATATTTAATTCCTGGGGTGTACACTGTAGCTCCTGAAGAGGCAGTGGTTAGCAAAGATATTTGGAGAGACCAATAATGACAACAGTAAACATAATGGAGCAAGAAGCTTCATAGTATTGTATGTGTTTAAGGAGCAGAAACCAACATCTGTTCATGCACATGAATGTATATACATTAACAAGCATGTTGCTTAAACCATCAAACTAGGGCAATCAGTGTGTTGAATAAAATTATGCCCTCTGATCCTCTTAGATTAAAAAAATGGGACATTGTATACACAGGTTAACGTCATTTACCCAAGCCAGACCTCAGTACATCCAGTCATTTGACTTTTGAGGAATGGATACCTGGAAAATTAAAGCCCAGGCATGTATATATTTGTCTATATTTAGAATGGGGAGCTAATCTGAATCAAGGTGGTAGAATGTGCAAGTACACATTGGAAAATGTAAAATGCAAACATTTTGTGAGGTTGGGCTTCCCTGTTTGCTAACTGAACAACATGAACTAGCAACAGTGTTGGGGTAAAATGATATACTAGCTACCCTATGACCTCAGAGCTTTCTATTCTCAACCTCACTGTCCAGAACCAGTAAGAATTTCCTAACCTCCCTTTCTGTAGCTCTCCCCGCTATTTCTCCCTGCTTCCCCAAACTCAAGCCTATAACCCAAGAACCTGTAATTAGGAATAAAGGTTTGGTCACCAAACCTCACGCTTTTCAAAACTTCTCCCCCTCCACCTCCCCCTGCCTCCCCTTTTTTTTTTTTTCATAGGCATTCATGCAGGCTCTTAGTTTCCTGACAAGGGACTAAACCTGCATGCTTATGCATTGGAAGCTCAGAGTCCTAACCAACGGGATACCAGGGAATTCTCCATTTTCCCCTTGAAGTGAAGTCGTGTCCGACTCTTTGCGATCCCATGGACTGTAGCCTATCAGGCTCCTCTGTCCATGGGATTTTCCAGGCAAGAGTGCTGGAGTGGATTGCCATTTCCTTCTCCAGGGGGATCTTCCCGACCCAGGACTAGAACCTGGGTCTCCCACATTGCAGGCAGACACTTGACCGTCTGAGCCACCAGGGCCCCTTTGGGATATCTTATTCCCTTTGCTCCTTTTTACCTTGAAGTCTTGCTACCATTAAAGACAGGCTTCGTTGGAAAGGAAGGGCCGCCTTGTTTACCTAGGAAGAAGAAAGGGTATATATAGTAGGGAGGGAAAGTATATAATACCTGCTTCTCAGACCAAAAGAGGATAACTGATTTTGATAGTAATGAGGCAGATTTGGCAGAAACAGAGTAGAAAGTGCCAGCTAGGTCCCTCCAAGACCTCCCTAGCCTGGGGCAGGGTAAGTGAGAGCAGAAATTTCAGATAGATTAAGAAGCCAAACACAAGACTGACTTCTATCTGGAACCCTGCTAAGTGTTCCTATGACCACATAAACTAGTAAAGCACAGCAGAATGAAGGCATATCACGTTTGGCAGAGAGAACCTGAGATTTCTCTCTTGTTCTCTCCTCAGAATTCCCTTTGCTTCCTATATGGCATAAGAGGGATACCAGTTAAGTGCTAAGGGGCTTTCCATAGGGCCACCATGATGCAAGGGGAAAGTAACTGCATAGCGGGACCTATATGCTAGACAGCTCAACCGGGGACTGGTTAGAGACAGAACAGAATCTCAAAGGATTGTCAATACCAATGAAACCCAAGTGAGATCAAGTTGGTCAAGGAAAACCACTGAGTGCTGGAGAAACCAGACCACCAGTTACACTAGGTTTGGTTATTCAGTGGTAACCATAGGGAGAGTAGATGCCAAAATTAAGACACCAGACAAGGCCCTTCACTTTCATTATCAGAAAACCTAAACCTTCTGCAATCAGACCTCAAAAAGTCTTGGAAAGGTGGAGGTCAAGAGCTTTTAGTGCAAACAGCCTTAAAGGTCAGATCTTGAACTGAATAATTATCTACCTTGAATTAGATCATTTTAAACTGGAAGAGATCAACCTACTTTTACTTGGCAAGTTTATGTGTTTCTTCTAAAGTCAATGGGAATTCAGACTTACCAAGGAAGAGGGTAAAAGGGAATTTGAGACCTCTAGAAATCTCTTAAAAGCAGAAGAGGTCAAGCTAATACTACCTTACCTACATATGTTCCAGGTGGAGGTGGCCCCAGTTGGGTTAGAGCCTTTATCATGTGACCTTTTTAATTGAGATCATTTATTCATACTTGTGTTTCAAACTGGCACCAAATCTGTGTTCAGTTTGGACTTCAGAACTCTGCGGAATCAGACTGAGACCACATCATGGCTTGACTGATTCCCTGCGTTATCCTGCTGCCCTCACTCCCTTTATGTGAGAGCAATTCCCCAGCAAATCCCTGGCGCAAGAATCCCTGGGCTGGGCTCTGCTTCTAGGGACTTGATCTAAGACAGCTGAGCTGGAGCTAGAGCAAAAATTTATTTCACTTAGACATACTTGACATAGATTTTGATGCAGTAAGTCATGAGATGAATTATCTCCTGAAGAAGGAGAATTTTTTTTACTTAATGAGGAATAGCTGCATTCTATTAGGCAGGAGTATTTTTGAAGGTATATATATGGGAATAAAATTATTTTTGATGCTGAAATAAAGGTGAATTTTGTTAAATAATACAGCATCAGTTTTTCTTTTCTAATAGAACCCAGGTTTCTTTTTAGACTTTTTCTCTCCCAGTTGTATATAGACTTCATGAGATAGAAATCTTGGTCATTTGAGATGCCTTATCACCCAGAAGTATAGGCATTTGACCCACGCTTGCCCAACAATGCACTTTGTCCTGGGAATTTGTACCTTGAACAAAATAATGGAAACAAGGTAAAATTATCATATTTTTTCAGCAGCATCAGTAGAACCTTGGGTGGTTTCTGCTCTCAATATTCTAGAACTGCCTGATTTCTGTTTACATACCTCATTCCCCAGCCTTCCCTTCCATCCCGAGAGATTTTTCACAACTTTCTCATTTTATTTTTTTATATTAATTTTTAGTTGTTTATTTGCTGCACCAGATCTTAGTTGCTGCACATAGGATCTTTAGTTGAGTCATGTGAACACTTAGTTGGGGAATCTAGTTCCCTGACCAGGTATTGAACCCAGGCCCCCTGTCTTGGGAGTGCTGAGTCTTAGCCACTTGATCACCAGGGAAATCCCATTTGTGACTTTTTTTAAAAATTAATTTTCCTTAATTAGCTGATCACTTGCTATTATATGCAGCCCATCAAATGAAGAGACTTTTAAATTAATTTTTTTATTGAGACATAGTTGATGTACAATATTATATAAGTTGCAGGTGTATAACAGTGAGTTAACAATTTTTAGTTATACTCTATAGTTATTATAAAATATTTGTGGTATTCTCTATATGTATAGTATATATCCCAGTAGCCTATTTATTTTACACATAGTAGTTGGTACCTCTTAATCCACTACCCCAGTCTTGCCTCTCCCCCTTTCCCTCTTCCCACTCCTAACCACTAATTTGTGCTGTATGAGTCTACTTCTGTTTTATTATATTCACTAGCTTGTTGTATTTTTTAGATTCCATTTGTGAGTGATATCACACAGTATTTGTCTTTCTCTGTCTGACTTGTTCCACTAAGCATAATTTCTCCAAGTCCATCCATGTTGTTGCATTAAGGGGCTTTTCTTGTATAGGCAGCATTGCTAATTTCAGGGAAGTGAAAGTGAAGTCGCTCTGTCGTGTCCGACTCTTTGCGACCCCCGTGGACTGTAGCCCCCCTCCTTCCATGGGATTCTCCAGGCAAGAATACTGGAATGGGTTGCCATTTCCTTCTCAAGGGGATCTTCCCAACCCAGGGATCAAACCCGGGTCTCCTGCATTGCAGGCAGACACGTTAACCTCTGAGCTACCAGGGAAGCCCCATTTCAAGGAGGAGAGCCACAATGTATGGGTGAGAGCTTCCTGCTCCACCTCAGCTGCCACTACTGCAACCGGTGTCACTTGGGCCTTCACAGCGATGCCATTTTGGGCATAAATCAGTCATTTTCTAGGAGAGTGCCAGGCCCTATCTCAAGGCTGCCACTGTACATACAGAGCAACTATCAATGTGCCCCGAGTTTCTGGCTTTCTCTGTCACTTTCAGACTTTGATAAAATACTACACCTCACAGGCAGTGGATCTGCCTTCCCTAACAATCACCGAAGCACTGGATGATTCAGTCTGAAATGCTAGTGGAGTTAACTCCCAGCAGGGAAGTTCAGTTCAGTTCAGTTCAGTCGCTCAGTCATGTCCGACTCTTTGCAGCCCCATGAACTGCAGCATGCCAGGCTTCCCTGTCCATCACCAACTCCCGAAGCCTACACAAATTCATGTCCATTGCATTGGGGATGCCATCTAACTATCTCATCCTCTATTGTCCCCTTCTCCTGCCTTCAATCTTTCCCAGCATCAGGGTCTTTTCAAATGAGTCAGATCTTCGCATCAGGTGGCCAAAGTATTGAAGTTTCAGCTTCAGCATCAGTCCTTCCAATGAATATTCAGGACTGACTTCCTTTAGGATTGACTGGTTGAATCTCCTTGCAGTCCAAGGGACTCTCAAGAGTCTTTTCCAAAACCAAAGTTCAAAAGCATCAATTTTTTGGTGTTCAGCTCTCTTTATAGTCCAACTCTCACATGTCCAGCAGGGAAACCTCTGGCCAAAAGGAAATAGAAGAGAGATGCTCACTGCCCACTGATAGATCCTCTCTGGCCAGCTCCACCCATGCCGCTACCTGAAGACACCTGGAGGTAGGTGGTCAATTTCAGCTCAGGCCACCAAGCTACTGCGCTCTGTGTTGTTAGAGATATAGAAAGAATTATTAGGCCACAAAGGAGCTGGCATTCATGTTCTTGAAATGAGCTACAGACTATCAGCTTTAGCTAAGATTATTAATAACATATAGAATCTTGTGCAGGAATTGTTAGCCATTCCAAACAATGATTTTTGTGCAAAAAGGAGAGTTGGTTGAGCCAGTTCCATAAGTGAGTGAAGTCGCTCAGTTGTGTCCGACTCTTTGCGACCCCGTGGACTGTAACCTACCAGGTTCCTCCGACCATGGGATTCTCCAAGCAAGAATACTGAAGTGGGTTGCCATTTCCTTCTCCAGGGAATCTTCCCGACTCAGGGATCTAACCCAGGGATCGAACTCAGGTCTCCCACATTGGAGGCAGACGCTTTAAACTCTGAGCCACCATGGAACTGAGCCAGTTCCATGCTATCCCCTTAAACCTGATTGACCTGAAAGTAGGAAGGTGTGCCAGCCATTTAATGACACGAGCTTGGTCAGCTCAGGCCCCAGAAGCCTTGCAGTTTGGGAACTGTGAATGTCATCATCTATTCTAAACTTAGAAGTTACAGGAAAATTCTGAATCCAAGACCCTGGAACCTCAATCAGGTCACCTCCTGCATGTATTACTGCACAAATGAGACCAGGTCCAGAGCAGAATTTTACTTTATTCCTGATGTCAAAGGAGCAGTGGCTGCTTTTTGACATGTCCTCAAATTTCCCAAAGCTTCCCTGGTGGCTCGGATGGTAAAGCATCTGTCTACAATGCAAGAGACCCAGGTTCAATCCCTGGGTCGGGAAGATCCCCTGGAGAAGGAAATGGCAATCCACTCCAGTACTATTGCCTGGAAAATCCCATGGACAGAGGAGCCTGGTAGGCTACAGTCCGTGGGGTCACAAAGAGTCGGACACGACTGTGCGACTTCACTCACTCACTCAAATTTCCCATATAAACTAGTTTGATGTTTAAAAGTTTGGTGTGATTTTTGATGGTGCCCAGAAGAATGCTGGCTCTGTAGGGGTCACAGTGGTGATATTTCAAGATATCTTGCTAGGATTTGCCCTCAGAGAGTGCCCTTCCATTGTGGAATACAAAGTGTAGGCCGGAAACGACACTTTATTCAAACAGCTCCCTACCTTGCTTCTACAGCATCAGCTTGGTCTTGGAGTAGATCAAGAATAACAGTGGGCATAAGAAAAAGAATAAGAGTGGCAAAGGACTTCCCTGGTGACCCAGTGGTTAAGACACCATGTTTCCACTACAAGGGTGTGGGTTTGATCTCTGGTCAAGGAAGTCACCCCCTCCAAAAAAAAAAAAAAGAATAACAGTGGTGAAGCAGCCATGAAGCTTAGTTCCATCAAATCTCAAATGATTTATCATATTATTGATAATTCTGAAGGCTTCTGTGTATATCTAGTGAAACCTAGAATAGAAGCAAGACAAATATTTCACTCTGCATTGGCAATGCCAATGGAGATGCTGCTTTAGAATAAAAGATTTCTTGATAAAGCTCTTGAATTCAATATAATCTCCTTGAAAGGGCATGGATCTGTGGGAGGTATCATGGCTTCTTTGAATAATGGTGGCAGGATAGAAGATGTTCAGAAGTTGGTAGCCTCCATGAAAAATTCTTTGGAGATATATCAGTGAAGAACACATCCTAACCAATATGCACTCTGTCCTTGAATAACGTACAAAGTTTAAAGTAACTTGGGAATTGCTCCAAAAAACCTTAACAAGCATGGCATTTTTCTTGAATGGACATGTTTATTATGGCTTCCCATGTGACTCAGTGGTAAAGAATCCACCTGACAATCGAGAAGAGAAATGTTCTGTCTCTGGGTCAGGAAGATATAGATTCTTCTTTTTCAAGGAACAACAGCAAAACATCCACAGCTGGTGGGACTTTCATGCATGTCATCAGTTGCTTCAATCGTCTCCAACTCTTTGCAACCGCATGGACCATAGCCCACCAGGCTCCTCTGTCTGAGGGATTTCCCAGACCAAGAATACTGGAGTGGGTTGGGTTGCCATTTCCTCCTCCAGGGGATCTTGCTGACCCAGGGATCAAACCCACATCTCCTGCATTGCAGGCAGATTCTTTATCACTGAGTCACCAGGGATTCCCCACTTGAACTGAAGTGTTTTAGAAATCTTCCTCTTGCTTTTCTAACAAACTAGCTTAGGTTGCCTTTGCTGCTACTTTTTCTAGCTAGATCTCAGTATTTAGACTTGATTGTGGACTTAATTATGCAAATTACAGTTATTTGTATCTCAAGGCATACAAACACAAAGCGTTTGTTGAGGGGGGGGCGCGTGGATGGTGTCCTCTAGGAGTGTGATTTTTGATCCTTTACAAAATGACAGCCAGTGGGGTCTTCTGGGTTCCAAAGCTGTTAGTTCAGGGCAACACCAACAGCATGCTGAGTGTTCAGGAATTCCAGACTAAAGGGCAAACTGGAGATTGTTCTCTGTACTGTTATTCTCATCAAGAGATTAAAGTGACATCCTACATGTTTATATAGCAAAGTCTTTTTGCTACCAAATAGTTTATATCCCTATGCATTTATATTTCCAATAGTGTGGTTCTCTGTAATACATTTAGAGATTTTTAGAATTTGATAGAATCCTTGACTTCTTGCGTTATAGTATTATCTTAGCAACAGTTGTGGCCCTCTCCTCTCCACCCTTCCTCCCTTTTAAAAAAAGATTTAGAAGTTCTCAGGTTCACTTTTGTTTTCCTTTGCAAGAGTAGAAAAAGAAGGTTGGTTGGTTGGCTCTTTTTTATTTAAGCCATTGAACTAAAATTCTCTGTTAAACTCTCTTATCCTTTGTTCACTTGATACAAACTTGATCCTTTGTTCTCTTTATAGTATTTGAAGAGAGAGACCCTGTGAATTCTGGAAGATCTTTCCTGAAGGGTCTTTTCCCCTATTGTTTAGACACAGTCAGAAGTTTATGTTGAAAGGTAAAGAACATTAAAATCTTAAAACATCAAAAAAAGAGAGAAAGGAGAATTTCCTCCTTTTCTCCCTCCACAAACCTGAGTACAGTTTCTTCCAGTAGTTTGTCTGGTGTGGTGTAGACTGTTACAAAGTTGCGTCTCTTCCAGGCTCCCCACAAAGCAGTAGCCAGCACACATTACTTGCCAACCAAACCTCCTCTTTCCCTCTCCCTTGCTGTCAATGCCCTCAGACTACACCTCATAGATAAAACATTAGCACTTAATCCTTGCCTCAGGTTCTGTCACCATAGTATTCTTTCGTATCGAATTATTTTTGCACTTTTTAAAAGCAGATTTTTCACATATGTTAGCATTGTGAATCTCCTCTCTGCCCACACCATTTTTTCCCCCACTACTATCTAAGTGATCTACTGCTAACTGGCACCAATTCTCCAAATCAAAGTATGCATTGCAAACACAATTGTGTGATCCTTTACTAAAAAATACACCAGGCAATCTGTCTACTTTTGTTCCTCAGAGTCTCTCCTGAATATTTCGGTTTTTCTTTTTTTTTTGGTTGTTTGGTTTCTTCCAGTTTTATTGAGATATAATTGACATGCAGCACTGTATAAGTTTAAGGTGTACAGCATAATGATTTAATTTATATACATCAATTTTATTGTGAAATGATGATCATAAGTTCAGTTGAACATCCATTACTTCATATAAGTGCAAAATTAAAGAGAGGAAATGTGTTTTTCTTACAATGAGAACTCTTAGGATTTACTCTGTTAACAGCTTTCATACATAACATCCAGCAATGTAAATTATATTTGGCATGTTGTACATTAAAATAGTACTTATAACTGGAAGTTCATAACTTCTGACTGCCTTCATTCAATTTCTATTCCCCACTTCCACATATTTGAATATCAGTTCTGGAAACTTCTTTAGCTTGTCTTTGAGCAGTGCAACAACCCCTTTCTTGATGATTTCCAGACTTCATTCCACTGACAGCGCAGCTCCAGCTTGTAGCAACCTTGACCTAACAGTGATTACCAGACCAATACTTTGTGTTATATCCTGAAATGAAGTATGGTGAATTCAAAATTGTTCAAAGAGACCGCATGTACCAAGCAGTGCATACACCAAGTCTGGATGGTGGTGAAGAGAATTTGGCAGGCAGGCAGGAATTGATGATCTCTAATATCATTCAAATCACTTCTTCAATGACATTTAAGACTTGTTTGTAATCTGCTAAAGGAACATCACTGGAACTCAGCAAACCTCTCAAGGACTGTCTAGCTTATTCCAGAACTTTGCTGTGTAATCCGTACACAGCAAGGAAAGTAATTAGACTATCAGTTTACTGTAAAAGGATACAACACAGGAACAGCCAAATGCAAGAGATGGATAGGGCAAGGTACGTAGGAAGGGATGTAGAGGGTTCATGCTCTCCCATCATGTTACTTTCCCTGAATCTCACCAATCTGGAAGCTCTGAACTGAGTTGTTGTTTTGTTTTGTTTATAATAAATACTTACTTCTTCCTCCAAAGTAGGAAATATTCATATTTCACTAGCTAAAAGTAAACTATGGTTCAAAAAAATTCTAATTGGTTTTGAACAATAGTAAGAATGTTAATGATCTATAATGGAAATGATATAGTTATCCTCAAGAGTTTTCATCAGAAGGAAGGAGTCCATTCTGTCCCTAATCCAAGCCTGGAGGTGGGATATTTTACATACAATAAGAATAGAATAGGAAGAGAAGAGTCTTCAATGTTACTAAGAAAACTAGGATAATTCCCTGATAGCTAAGAATCCTCCTGCAATGCGGGAGACCCCGGTTTGGCTCCTGGGTCAGGAAGATCTACTGGAGAAGGGATAGGCTACTCACTCCAGTATTCTTGAGCTTCCCTTGTGGCTCAGATGGTAAAGAATCTGCCTGCAATGCAGGAGACCTGGGTCTGATCCCTGGGTTGGGAAGACCCCTGGAGAAGGGAACAGCTACCCACTCCAGTATACTGGCCTGGAGAATTCCATCAGTCCATGGGGTCACAAAGAGTCAGACATGACTGAGCGACTTTCACTTTCACTTTCACAATGCCCTAGAAGTTGAGAGTGAATTTTAAGAAAGTAGTAAATTTTAAGGGGCTTCCCAGATGGCACCAGTGGTAAAAAAAATTAAAAACCCACCTGTCAATGCAGGAGATGTAAGAGGTGGGGGTTCTGTCCCTGGGTCAGGAGGATCCCCTGGAAGAGAGAATGGCAAGTCATTTCAGTATTCTTGCCTGGAGAATCCCGTGGACAGGGGAACCTGGCAGGCTACAATGTTTAGTGTCAGAGTTGGACACAACTGAAGCGACTTAGCACTCACGCATGCAGTCAATTTTAAATGCTATATATGGCTAAATCAAGGAAAAAATGAACTGGAAAATTACACAGTAGTGAACTATATCTCTTTTCTGTTAAGTCTTCTTGGGGCTTTAGTCTATTGATCACTTTGGGAGAGTCATGAGAAATGAAAACAACAGATATCCTACCTTCACAAAGTCCATTTTACTTCTTTGTTTTCCTCCATCTGCATATATCAGAAACTATTCCTATCTAGCCATTGTCCACTACTCCCATCTAGTCTATTGTCCACCCATTGCTCCAGCCAAATTTTGCAACTTATGCTCAAGAGTGCATTTTAACTCATTTTCTTTAAGTATCTTGTCATAATCAATCATGATAGAAATAGCAGATGTAGCAATAATTGTTGCCAATGCTTGAAATTTAATTCAGCTATTTAGACTGACGGTTCTCCTGATAATTGGAATAATCAAACTTGATTACTGGTCAGGAGGGGGAAAAGTGATAGGGACACAACATCATTGATCATGCCTCCCTCTCTGATCTTCTCTTCAAAAGCCTATGCCTAAGGGGTAGAGCTTCTGGTAAAGGTTTTCAAACAAAACATACTCACTTGGTATGTTTCCTTGGCCCTTTATAGCCATCTTACAACTATAAAGCCACATACTAATGAAAGACAGAAAATGAGGAGCCTAGTTCCTTGGTGACATTCTCAAATAGCTCCACCGGCCTTGGAGTGTCTACTTCTGTAGTTCTTACTGTCTGATAATAACAATCTCTTTTTCATTTAGTCACTAGAGTCTGGTTTTCCATTGCTCAAGTATAACTCTACCCAGACATTTGGTTGTCCACTTTTCCCACTAGATCATAAGATGTCAGATAGGATCTGCTACCTGTATAAGCTAGGATGCTTTCATAGAAAATAACAGAAAACCCAACTCAAAATGTCTTTAACTATAGGAAGTTTATTAACTCAGATAATTGAAGATCTAGAAGTAAGACAAACTTAAGAGTAGACATAATCCCATGATTCCAGTTCCATTTCTCTCTCTGCCATTCTTTTGACTTCCCCTATATGTAGACTTCTGTTCCAGTTGCCATCAAAAGGACTGTAGTGGGGGCTTCCCTGATGGCTCAGTGGTAAAGAATCCACCTGCCAATGCAGGAGACATGGGTTTGATCCCTGATGCAGGAAGATTCAATGTGCTGCAGAGAAACTAAGCCTGCTCACCACAACTATTGACCCTGTGCTCTAGAGCTTGAGCTCTGGCAACAAAAGAAGCCACTGCAAAGAGAAGCCCGTGCACCTCAATTAGAGAGTAGTCCCCTGCTCGCCACAACCAGAGAAAGCTTCACAAAGCAACAAAGACCCAGCACAGCCAAAAATTAATTTATTATTTTTAAAAGAACTATAGCAATGTAGCAATTTCAAGCCTCACATCCAAGAAAAACTGTGTCCAGAAGAATTGTGAATCACTTCTCAAAGTTCTCCTGGAAAAGTTTTTCTGGAAGCAGCCTTCAAACCTATTCTAGCAACCCACTGAAGTGAACCGGGGAACATGCATGATCCGAATCTAATCTCTGGCAAGAGGGTAATATTACCCTTAGACCAGTCCAGACCTCTGGAGCTGAGAATGCTGTGCTACATCAACTGTGAATGAGAGAGGAATTTCTGAACATCAGAATTTTGTTGGGAAGAAATTCTGACAAAAGAAGGCAAGAATGTTGAGTAGGTAAAGAACTCACTTTTTGTATTCCCAGCATCTTGCAAACATACTTAAAAAAAAAAAAAAAAAAAAACCTGTACCCTACACATGCAAAGTTTACACTTTATCTCAAAAAGTTCCTTGAGAGGAGGAAGCATGTTTTACTTCTGCTTATACTACTCCTGTGTCTAACTCAATAGCCCGAACATAGTAGAATTCAAGTTGTTGATTTTTCTGTCAACAAGCCTCAGAAAATAGCCTAAATTATTTAACCTCTTGGATTCTTTTGTAGATTGCTAGAACTTCTTGCTAATCAACTTTTTTTTTCTTTTGGCCACATGGCTTGGAGGATGTTCAGTTCCCCACCAGGACTGAAGCTGGGACAACAGCAGTGAAAGTGCCAACTCCTAACTACTAGACCACCAGGAACTCTGACTAATCAACTTCTTTGACTCCCAAGACTTAGAACTGCTGGGATAGTCAATAGGTCGACATTTATTCAATACCTGTGTTACTGTATTAGTTACTTTTTCAGGGAGAGCAAATTGTTGGAGAAGGCAATGGCAGCCCACTCCAGTACTCTTGCCTGGAAAATCCCACAGACGGAGGAGCCTGGTAGGCTGCAGTCCATTGGGTCACTAAGAGTTGGGCAAGACTGAGCGAATTCACTTTCAATTTTCACTTTTATGCATTGGAGAAGGAAATGGCAACCCACTCCAGTGTTCTTGCCTGGAGAATCCCAGGGACGGGGGAGCTTGGTGGGCTGCCGTCTATGGGGTCGCACAGAGTCGGACACGACTGAAGCAACTTAGCAGCAGCAGCAAATCGTAGTGACGTTCTTAAAGCTCCTTTTTCTCATCCAATAAAAAAAAAAAAAAAAAAAACCTGTACCCTACACATGCAAAGTTTACACTTTATCTCAAAAAGTTCCTTGAGAGGAGGAAGCATGTTTTACTTCTGCTTATACTACTCCTGTGTCTAACTCAATAGCCCGAACATAGTAGAATTCAAGTTGTTGATTTTTCTGTCAACAAGCCTCAGAAAATAGCCTAAATTATTTAACCTCTTGGATTCTTTTGTAGATTGCTAGAACTTCTTGCTAATCAACTTTTTTTTTCTTTTGGCCACATGGCTTGGAGGATGTTCAGTTCCCCACCAGGACTGAAGCTGGGACAACAGCAGTGAAAGTGCCAACTCCTAACTACTAGACCACCAGGAACTCTGACTAATCAACTTCTTTGACTCCCAAGACTTAGAACTGCTGGGATAGTCAATAGGTCGACATTTATTCAATAACTGTGTTACTGTATTAGTTACTTTTTCAGGGAGAGCAAATTGTTGGAGAAGGCAATGGCAGCCCACTCCAGTACTCTTGCCTGGAAAATCCCACAGACGGAGGAGCCTGGTAGGCTGCAGTCCATTGGGTCACTAAGAGTTGGGCAAGACTGAGCGAATTCACTTTCAATTTTCACTTTTATGCATTGGAGAAGGAAATGGCAACCCACTCCAGTGTTCTTGCCTGGAGAATCCCAGGGACGGGGGAGCTTGGTGGGCTGCCGTCTATGGGGTCGCACAGAGTCGGACACGACTGAAGCAACTTAGCAGCAGCAGCAAATCGTAGTGACGTTCTTAAAGCTCCTTTTTCTCATCCAAATGGAGAAACTAGAGGGATGAAGATGTTCTGCTTTTCTAGGGGCACAGTTGTCAGACATAAAGTTCCAAATCCTCCCCAAATTCAGTAACTAGAGATGACTACTGATGATTGTTTTTAATAGTTGATTTTCAAAGATGTGAACATGTAATATGATCCATGGAAATATAAGTCTCTAAAGGAAAAAAAAATTTGTTTCCTTTCTAAAACTTCATCACTAGGCAAATTTGGGTCATTGACTTCTAAAATTCATTCCTTATCCTACTAGAAAGTTTGTGTTTTGTTTTTTGTTGTTTTTAAAGCTTGGGGTTGTCAGGGGATACTTATATCTTCTAATAATGTCTCCTCAGTTGATTAGAGCCACTGACATAGTCCCTACTTGACCAGGATAGTTGGCATTGCTAAGCTTGGTTCACAGAAAGTGCCTTTGACTTGGAGATCTCATCTCAGCCTAGACCACTGCTGTGACCAGGGACTAGGCACTGAACCAGTTTCTCTTGCAAAAACCGGGATTACAGTTGCTGCTTTTAACATGGCCCAAGACTAACTGGGATTCAGTATTTCAGTATTTAAGCACAAATCCAGACACACAATATTAATTTAACAATTTAAATGGATGTTTCCTCATCCATTTCTCCAAACATTCCAACTAGTCCTAAATCTCCCAGTGGGCCAGGTGTGCTTATTTGCTCAGTCATGCCCGACTCTGCAACCCCATGGACCGTAGCCCGCCAGGCTCTTCTGTCCATGGGGATTCTCCAGGCAAGAATATTGGAGTGGGTTGCCATTTCTTTCTCCAGGGAATCTTCTCAACCCGGGGATCAAACCCCAGGTCTCCCGCATTGCTGACGGATCCTTTACCTTCTGAGCCACCAAAGGGGCCAGGAATACAGCAAAATGAAGAGGACTGCCTGGGGGATAGGGGTTGGGGGGACCTCCAACCCGTGTCGCAGTCTTGGGGTGGCTCGGTCCCCGACACGATGACCCACGGCCATAAAGTTCCTCGAGTCCCAGGAACTTGGCTGCAGCGTGTCGCCAACGGTGTCCTGCCCAGACTTCGCCCTCAGTAGGCAGGCGAGGCGCGGGAGCCGAGTGAGGGCAACACAGTACACCGGCTGGAGTAGATGAAACTCGCGCCACAGCGGTCTCGCAGGCCCACCTGCCCGGGGGAGGGTGGGGGCACGGGCAAATCAGCTAAGCTTGTGTCGGGAAACTCCCAGCAGGCGCGCGACCGACCCTTCCAGGCGGTTTCCGGACCTTCAGAGCCGGAAGCGGGTCTGGGCGCGCGCCCGGGCCCGAGTGGGTGGGGCCACCCTCCCGGAAGTGCCTGCAGCCTCGGGCTGGCTTTCGCTGTGCCCCGGTTGGGCCCGCGGGGCCGTAGGGGCTTGGGGACCGTCGGTTCTCTTATCCTCTCTGAGAGGGCGGGAGCCTGTTAGGGCAACGATCCCGCAGTGGGAAGGGAGGGAAAGTCGTAAGGAACCCTGGCCTTTGTCCCTGCTAGAGAGGGAAGGGCGTTTGGCCAGCCCGCGGGCAAAAGTGTCGGTTCCTGTCCCACAGAAGTGCGAGATGGACAGGCTTCTGACTCCCAGGGAGTCTGCAAAATTCATTGCCGAGAACAGTCGAGATGTGTTCATTGACGACGGAGGAGTGCGGAGGGTGGCCGAGCTGCTGCTGGCCAAGGCCACGGGGCCCGAGCTGCGCATTGGGGGCTGGAAGGCGATTCACGAGCTGAACCCTAGGGGCACCGACGAGGCCGCCGTTAACTGGGTGTTCGTGACAGACACCCTCAACTTCTCCTTCTGGTCGGAGAGTGACGAGCATAAATGTCTGGTGGGGTTCGGGGGAAAGACGTACAGTGGGTACTGGTCCCTGTGCGCCGCGATCAACAGAGCTCTGAACGAAGGTTGGTACCCCTACTTCCGGTCAGACCCAGTGGCGTTGAGATTTCATTTTACTGGGAGGGTCCCACAGAGTGGGTTGGGACATGGAATAATGTACTGATAAGCCGAATTTATTGCCGGTACCTCTGCTTAAAATAAAAGTACCAGAAGAAGCTGGCATGAAATCTTTGATCAGTGTGAAATAATTCTAATACTTATCACTGTCGCAGCTAAGACTGAAAGTCAGTTTTCTTAGGAACGCCACTCTGATGACATCTGAGGAGCAAAGGGACAAATATCCCACACTTTACACAGTCAAAATACATTTGATGTAATATTACAATTATTAGAAGTGGATAAGTAAGTACAGAGGAGCAAATACAGAATGAGGGATCTGTTTCTGATTTTTAATTATTCATCTACTTTTAATTCATTCCTGTAATACTTAAGTGGTTTCATTTTAATTGTATGTTGTAAAAGCAAGGAAGGGCCTAATGAATATAAAAGTATGACATTGTTCCTCTGCGTGTGCTTTTCTTCCTAAGGGATCCCAATAACTAGTGCTTCCTACTATGCCACAGTGACCCTTGATGAGGTTCGGCATATACTCCGGTCTGACACAGATATCCCCATGCCTTTGATAGAAGAGAGGCATCGGATTCTCAATGAAACAGGGAAAATTCTGCTTGAGAAGTTTGGAGGCTCTTTTCTTAATTGTGTCCAAAAAAGTGATAAAAGTGCTCAGAAGTTATTGCACCTGGTAGTTGAAAACTTTCCTTCTTACAGAGATGTGACTCAGTTTGAGGTGAGTTGCTCCCCTTCTAGAGATTTTAGAGTTCTTAATTATCTTCTCATAGATAACTCTTTTACTTTCAGAACTCCTTTTGAGAATAAAAATTTAAATTCTGAAATTTTTTCCTAATGGAACCAAGGAACCGTAACAAAATTGTTAAGCATTGTTTCAAAGACATTACTTCTCTTAATGCTTTCTAATCAGTGTATTTCCTTTATTGTTTTGTCCTTTACAATGTTTCAAACCTAAGAAAACACTAGACTTAACATGATGTCACTTGGGGATAGTGAGGTCCTTTTAGTACTTCAAAAACTTTCCTTCATTGGATAAGAATCAGAATTTATACTAAATTTTCTCTTAAAAAATTTCTTGTTGAGTTCTAATGTATATATACTATGTATTTTCTTTTTCATGCACAGGGTAGTTTAACAGTATTATTTGCTCTATGGTACAAAAAAATTTAAGTAGGCATACTTTTTAAATGGTGAACATTTTGTATACTCTCCTAGTATACACCTGGATTTTATTTTTGTATAATTCTTTTAGAATTCGTTATCACTGTGTATTTTAACTGTTAAATAGAATTGGAAGTAACTTAAGAGGGACCATATATATAAATCCCTTGACTAAGTTTATAAGTACTTATGTCAACTTGAAATTTTAAAGCTACCCTTTTGTAATCACAACAACTAAAATGACTGGTAATATTGTTCAAATCTCTCTTTATTTGCATGCATACACTCTTATTTGATCCACAGAACAATTCTGTAGGGCTAAGGACAAGGAGCTTTATAGCCCTATTTGTAGACCTAGAACCACAGTCTCAAAAATAGAAAGGTTAGCTAATGTACAATATCTTAGGTCATTTAGTCAAGAAATAGCTAGCTTTTCAGTTCTCCTGTAAAGATGCCTGATTTATGTATGTTAAAGTGAAGTGAAGTGAAGTCGCTCAGTCATGTTTGACTCTTTGCGACCCCATGGACTGTAGCCTATCAGTCTCCTCCGTCCATGGGATTTTCCAGGCAAGAGTGCTGGAGTGGATTGCCATTTCCTTCTCCAGGGGATCTTCCTGACCCAGGACTTGAACCCGGGCATTGCAGGCAGACACTTTACCGTCTGAGCTACCAGGGAAGCTGTATGTTAAGGTTCTTTTAATTGCAAGTGACAGACACAAAACAAGATTTGGAGATAAATATCCAGGATCAGGGACTCAAAGCCATCAGGATTCAGTCCTCTCTTCTTTGTTTCTGTTGACTCCATTTTTCTCTTACCGCAGACCAACTTTCTCCATGAAGTGGAAAAGCAGATAACTGATAGAACCTACTGTATAGCACAGAGAACTCTACTCAGTACTCTGTAATAGCCTACTCTGTAACTCTACTCAGTACTCTGTAATGGGAAAAGAGTTTCCCATTTTATCACTTTAGCCACCAGGGAGAGAGGGAGGAACTCTCTTGCTTCCAGTTCTGAAATTCCTGGACAAGGACTGATTGACCTGGCATGGATTATGACCAGTTAAGTGTGACTGTGGAGAGCAGTATGGATGGGACACAGGCAGTTCCTAGGAAAAAGACCCTAGGCCACTGTTGAACATCATTCTCTTCTGAGGAACCATTTTATTAATGCAGAGGTTACTATGAGCTTTATCTTAGTCTTCAAAGTATGTCATTTCAACCTTGTTTTTTCGGGAAATTTGGATCGAGTCCCTTATTTCATGCTGGCCTTTTAAATATATTAAACAGTGTATAAAAGAAATCAAACTGTCATTCATGTTGCTTGGAATCTGTGTATTCCAGAATCAACATGGTTGTTGTAGAAGAAGGGGTAAGATTAAATTTAACATGACTTTAGGATGGTGGCTCAGATGGTAAAGAATCTGCCTGCAATGTGGGAGACCTGGGTTCGATCCCTGGGTTGGGAAGATCCCCTGGAGAAGGGAAAGGCTACCCACTCCAGTATTCTGGCCTAGAGAATTCAATGGAGTGTGTAGTTCATGGGGTCGCAAAGAGTCAGACATGACTGAGCGACTTTCACTTGCTTACTCCTTTACTAGGATGGAATGAATTCAGGACATCATGTAGTTGTTTACTTTCAAGTTGTCCTGAATTTTTGTTTCTGTGAGAGAAAGGAGTGAACTTTTTTGGTAGATAAGATTGAGTTAGTAAGCATTTGCTGAAATTCTCTTTTATTTATAGCAAAGTGCTTTCTTTTCATTTGTTGTATATGCTGAGAAGTTCATTTAGATAAGATTGAGTTAGTAAGCATTTGCTGAAATTCTCTTTTATTTATAGCAAAGTGCTTTCTTTTCATTTGTTGTATATGCTGAGAAGTTCAATTAGAAACTGTACCAGGATATAGATTAATTTTAAGGCTGATAACATTTTTTTTTTTTTTCTTTTTGGCCACACCATGCAGCATGTAGGCTTTTAGTCCCTTACTGGGGATTGAACCTGTGCCCCCTGTATTTGAAACTCAGAGTCTTAACCACTGGACTGCCAGGGAAGTCCGAGACTGATACATTTTAAAATGAAAATTAGTACCTGAGCCATTTCCCATCAGTACTCATTTCTAAAATATATTCTTACAGAAAATTCCCCAAAATGTAACAAAAATAAAATTTAAACATTTTAGTACTTTCTTAAAGAAGTATTACTACATTTTTTCATTTTTTATTTATATTTTCATAAGATTATCATTACTATTACTCCAAAGCACTATATTTCTTGAATCCCTGTGATTCCTTACATAACACTGAGTGTATAGTGAGAACTCACTTAATCCTTTGATTAGTTAATTTTAAGTTACCTTTGCATATTTGTTTATTTTTAAAAATTTTTATGGAGTATAGTTGATTTACAATGTTGTGTTAGTTTCTGGTGACATAAATAATTCACCAAAGTGAACCAGTTATACATATGTCTACTCTTTATTATTTATTTTTTTGTCCAGTCTTTTTTAGATTTCTTTACCGTTGCAGAATATTGAGTAGAGTTCTCTGTGCTGTACAGTAGGTCTTATTAGTTATCTACTTTATATATAGTAGTGTGTATATGCCAATCCCAATCTTCCAAATGATCTCCCCCCAGCCCAACTTTCCATCCTTGGTAACCATAAGTTTGTTTTCTACATCTGTGACTCTGCACATTCATTTAAAAGATAAAAAAATAATTAAAGCACTTAGCGACTTCACTTTCACTTTTCACTTTCATGCATCGGAGAAGGAAATGGCAACCCACTCCAGTGTTCTTGCCTGCAGAATCCCAGGGACGGGGGAGCCTGGTGGGCTGCCGTCTATGGGGTCGCACAGAGTTGGACACAACTGAAGTGACTTAGCAGCAGCAGCAGCTCAATTCCAAGTCTAAAGGAAATCTAATGAACCTTTGGTACTGCTGCTGAATTCAGAAAGTGATAAAATCAAATGTATTTTTAAAAATTTAGTTGGCTATTTATTGGCTGCACTGGGTCTTTGTTGCTGTGCTTAGGCTTTTCTCTAGTTGTGGCAAGCAGGGGCTACTCTCTGGTTGTGGTGCAGGGCTTCTCATTGTGGTGGCATTTCTTGTTGCAGAGCACAGGTTCCAGGGTGTGGGCTTCAGTAGTTACTGCACTTTGGGCTCAGTAGCTGTGGCTCGTGGGCTCCATAGTTGTGGCACATGTGCTCAGTTGCTCTGAGGCATGTGGAATCTTAGGCCAGGGATCCCATGTCTCTTGCCTTGGCAGGTATATTCTTATCCACTGTACCACCAGGGAAGTCCTCAGATGTCTTTCTATCCATATTTTAAAAATTTTCTAATTGCAAAAGTAAAACAAATTAATTATAGAATTTGGATAGTACAGAGAAGCAGTCTTTATTCTGCCAAGAGTTAACCATTGTTCACAATTTGGTCTTTTTCTGTGTGTGACTATATATATATATATATCGGAGGAGGCAATGGCACCCCACTCCAGTACTCTTGCCTGGAAAATCCCATGGATGGAGGAGCCTGGTGGGCTGCAGTCCATGGGGTCGCTAAGAGTCGGACACGACTGAGCGACCTCACTTTCACTTTTCACTTTCATGCGTTGGAGAAGGAAATGGCAACCCACTCCAGTGTTCTTGCCTGGAGAATCCCCGGGACAGGGGAGCCTGGCGTGCTGCTATTTATGGGGTCGCACAGAGTTGGACACGACTGAAGCGACTTAGCAGCAGCAGCAGCAGCAGACTATATATATATATGAGCTGGGAAGAAATATGCTATATAAACTGTTTTAAAATTTAATATATTATGGGCATCTATGTCAGTAAAAATTTTTCCACAGCACAGTTTTTTTCCATGCTACTCTTAATGGCTTCGTAGTACTCCGCTTTATTGATGTACATTATCATAATTATTTGCCCAAACTATTTTACCACAATAATTGTGATATATAGTTTTATTTTTTTAATTAAATTTTATATCTTATTGTTTCCAGTTTTATATAAAAATAAGCAATATTGCACAGCAGTTTAATACCCGTAATTATTTCCTTAGAATGGATTCCCCATAATGGGATTACTAAATTAGAGTGTGGCCAGGATTTTCAGACTTATAATACATAAAAATGGTTACTCTTCTCCAGGAAAACAATAACAAAGATGATCATCAGTAGCATATTTGAGTGTCCTTTTCCCTACTCCTTCATAATATGGTAGTAGTATCAATTGCTGTATTTTTTAATCTTCAGCAAATTACTAAAAATAGTTATAATTGTTTTTAATGTTACACTTATTTGCTGAGATTATCATTTGTTTCTAGACATTGTGAACAAGTTAGTGAAGTTAGAGAATTTGTTTAAATGAAACAGTTTAGATGAGTGATTTCTCAACCTGGCTGTGCCCCAGAATCAGGAGACTTCAGAATTCAGATACATTTCCAAAGCACTACCATCAAAGATTCTGATCTCTGGGTAAAAGAACTTTATTTTTTAAAGCTCTTAAAGTGACTCTGATTTAGAATATTCAGTAACTGTTGTTTAGTTGCTAAGTCATGTCTGAGTCATTTTCAACCCCAGTGACTGTAGCCCGCCAGGCTCCTCTGTCCATGGGATTTTCCAGGCAGGAATACTGGAGTGGGTTGCCATTTCCTTCTCCAGGGCATCTTCCAATCCAGGGATTAATAAACTTGCATCTCCAGTGTTGGCAGGTGGATTCTTTATCACAGCCATCAGGGAAGCCCATTCAGTAACTGTATAAAAGCCCTAATTAACAAATCAACTGCCTTTATGCTGACATACTGATAAATATACATGAAAAGCTTGAGCTTTTCTCCCCTGATGGTTCAGAATCTGCCTGCAATTCGGGAAACCTGGCTTCGATCCCTGGGTTAGGACGATCCCCTGGAGGAGGGCATGGCAACCCACTCCAGTATTCTTGCCTGGAGAATCCTCATGGACTGAGGAGCCTGGTGGGCAACAGTTCATGGGGTCACAAAGAGTCAGACAGGACTGAGTGACTAAGCGTAATTGATAACATGTTATGTTATGCTTCAGTTCAGTTCAGTTGCTCAGTCGTGTCCGACTCTTTGCGACCCCATGAATCAGAGCACGCCAGAAAGAAAGGCAATGCCAAAGAATGCTCAAAATACCACACAATTGCACTCATCTCACATGCTAGTAAAGTAATGCTCAAAATTCTCCAAGCCAGGCTTCAGCAATACGTGAACCGTGACCTTCCTGATGTTCAAGCTGGTTTTAGAAAAGGCAGAGGAACCAGAGATCAAATTGCCAACATCCGCTGGATCATGGAAAAAGCAAGAGAGTTCCAGAAAAACATCTATTTCTGTTTTATTGACTGTGCCAAAGCCTTTGACTGTGTGGGTCACAATAAACTGTGGACAATTCTGAAAGAGATGGGAATACCAGACCACCTGACCTGCCTCTTGAGAAATCTGTATGCTTAAGCATTTGTAATTCTTGACCTTTCTAGTTTGTTCATGATAAGTTTGTTGCAGAAAATCAACTCATGGCTATAGTGTTTTACATTGATTATTTTATAAAGGTACTATTTTGAAAATATTTTATTTGCAAAGCAGTATTATTGAACATATGTGTTGTGTACTTAGTTGCTCAGTCGTGTCTGACTCTGCGACCCCATGGGCTGTGGCCTGCCAGGCTCCTCTGTCCATGGGATTTTCCAGGCAAGAATACTGGAGTAGGTTGCCATGCCCTCCTCCAGGGGATCTTCGCAACCCAGGGATTGAGCCCAGGTCTCCTGCCTTGCAGGAGGATTCTTTACCATCTGAGCCACCAGTGAAGCCCTATGGAACATATAGGGAATTGTTACTAGAGGATTTACTGGTATTTTCAGTGATATCAGTTAATATTTTAGAGATGTAGATTTGGTTACTAAAATTATTTGACTACTAAGAACCATAGCAGCTTGTTAAAAAATGCTTTATAGGTGATTTGAATTTATTTTTAGATTCTTCACTTGAACTTGTTTTTGTTTTCATTTTAAGGTATTATAATCTAACCTTCATGATATCCTAGTTGGCTACCATGGAAACAGTGCTCATGATGTGACAATTTGTGTTTTGTTAGATGCTGGCACTGATTTTGTTATATAAGTCTGGCTTCTAGATTTTTCCTGTTTGCTCTATGCATGCATGCATGTTAAATTGTTTCAGTCGTGTCCAACTCTTTGCAACCCTATAGACTGTAGCCTGCCAGGCTTCTCTGTCCATGGGAATCTCCAGACACTGTTCTCTCCTCCAGGGGATCTTCCCAAGCCAGGGATTGAACCCATATCTATTATGTCTCCTGAATTCGCAGGAGGGTTCTTTACCACTAGTGCCACTTGGGAAGCCCTTGCTCTATGAATCTTGTTAAAAATAGGAGACAATAGCTTCTATTATAATACATATTATGATTAATACTTCTTTTTGGAACAGTATTATTTTGTGAATTAAATTTATGCTTGCTGTTCAATAAAGTTTACTTGAATTAGAAATCTAGGTACCATCTACAAGTCCAGCATCCATAAAGGAACAATTTCCAGGTTGTCATATTTTGGTAGGTTTGGGAATATAGATTATTCCCAGATGATATAGAAATATTTCTTAGTGGTGATTTCTTCCCCATCACTCAATGTAATTTACCGACTTTACACCAAAAAAATGAGAGTATGTGTTTGCCCAAGAAAACAAAATACTCAGTTTCTTAGTGGTGGCTTTAGAAAATTTAGTTAAAAAAAAGATGGAAAACTTAGTTTACTTAGAAAAAGTACATCTGGGTCAATTGCAGGGGGTATTCTTTAAGGTTAAACAATATTAAGTTATTTCTCATTAAGATAGTATAGCAATATTTTTAAAAGAAGTAGTTTTAATAGAGTGTTTTTATAAATAAAGGAATCTATATTATCATCTTAAAGAATTTTTATATGGAGTCTATCCTTGAAGAATTTAATTTCATTTTTTCTTTACTTCTTTATGTCATTTACTTATTTAAACATTCTCCAAGGTGGTCAGAATGTGTTTTGGGAGCCAGTGATACTTTTTCATGGTTAGCAAACTCACTGTTATAAAAGATGATTTGATGTCATTAGCCTTGGTATTCGGAGAAGGCAATGGCATCCCACTCCAGTACTCTTGCCTGGAAAATCCCATGGACGGAGGAGCCTGGTGGGCTGCAGTCCATGGGGTCGCTGAGTCGGACACGACTGAGCGACTTCACTTTCACTTCTCACTTTCATGCATTGGAGAAGGAAATGGCAACCCACTCCAGTGTTCTTGCCTGGAGAATCCCAGGGACGGGGGAGCCTGGTGGGCTACCGTCTATGGGGTCACACAGAGTCGGACACGACTGAAGTGACTTAGCAGCAGCAGCAGCAGCCTTGGTATTAAGACTAGGAGTAGATTGTAATTATGTTTTTCCATAGTCCATGCTAATGAGCATTTGTAGTTTTATAGAGAATTTTTGAGTTAAATTATGACCCATTGTCTTATAAGGCTTGGTTAAATTTGTTTCTGCCATGTGTAAATATAATTGGTAACTTATTTTGTTATATGGACTTAAATATTGACTTGGACCGTTTCCAAAAATGGTTGACTTGATAAATTCTAGCTGTTGATCAGTTGTGTCTTTATCTCTGAAATAAGTTAATCATTTTATCTGAAAGGAAATAGTTAAAAAATGGATACTGTAATTCTCTTCAAAGTGAGTTCAGGGATGATTATTTTTTCTTCCATATGCTTCTATATTTTATATAATTAATGTGAATTATGTTGCACTCAGAAAAGCATATATATATTTTAAGAAACTTTTTAAAGAAATGCTATCTAGCCCTTAAACATAGTAAGCAGACAAATTATAGTGGCACAGAAATATGTATATAAAGTAATGTCATTGAAAAAGAACACTAAGTAGTACCATGATGACATGAGTTGTATTTTATGTGCTTTGAAAAATAAAGGAAGTAAACCTGGAGGGATAGAGATAATTTAGTATCTATAGACTCCCTTTTTTTTTTTTTTCTATAAAAGGTCTATAAATTCTTACCAAAGAGTAAGATTATTTACCCTTGAAAAAATGTTTTCGATGTGTACCTTTTTTTTAATAGCATACATAAGGCTTTCAGATACCCAGGTAACATTCATATTCTCTTCATTCATCAGGGGAAAAGAATTTCTTTTTACAAAAGGGCCCAAATCCTGGTGGCAGATACGTGGAGTGTATTAGAGGGGAAAGGAGATGGCTGCTTTAAGGACATCTCCAGTATCACCATGTTTGCCGACTACAGATTACCTCAGGTTCTTGTTTACCTGGGAGCCCTGAAATATTCCAATGAACTACTGGAGAAGCTTCTCAAAGGTTTGCTAGCTTAACATTCTTTGTTATACTGTGAATTTTTCAGTCTTTGTCATTTCTTTCACAAAAGGTCTTCCCTTAAAAAAAAGCAAAACACTATTATTGTTAAAAGCACATGTAAAGAATGCACGGGCAATTAAATTATAGAGAAAATTGGTTTTTGTTTTTTACACCGTGGAATATGGTTATTGCTGGAAATCACACTGTCTAGACATCATCATTTCAGAGTGTTATATTAAAATGACACTTAAATTTATGTCACATGAAGGTGTGCAACACTAAGACAGTTCAGGTTTGTATTCAAAGTGTTATTAATTAAGCTTAAGAGCACACTACGCTGTGAAATAAAAAGTGGGCTGAGAGATAAATAATATGTACTGGATTTTGAGTGAGAAGGCTCCAAGGTCTGCCACTGGTTTATCTTGCACAAGTCACTGACTTTTCTAGGCTTATTTATTTGCCATTATTGAGTTTGAATATTAATTCTCAAAAGTGAGAGTCTTATTATGAGTATAGATAATTGTGTTTGTATAAAAAGTAACTTTTCGCTTTTTAAATATTCCTTTGCATAAGTAAAATAATTATATTGTACAATTTTCATGTTAATTTCTTCTAGGGGCAATATTTTCAGCTACTTTTTTCTTTATTTTTAAAAGAAGCTGTTTTTATGATTGAGTAATTTTTTCCTGTGAAATATATTTCAATCACCCAAAATAAGAATGACACAGAATATAAAGGTACCATTATTCCTATGGTTGCTTCTACCAGACTTTTATGTAGCCTTGGGCAATCCATTTTGCCCATTTCCTCATTTGAAAAATAACAAGCTGTTTTATGTCATAATACTCATGTCTGGGATCATTAATTGTTGAATACCTTTAAAGGGACAACCTTTAGCAGTCAGGGCTTCTTCTACATACAGCCATATTCAGTTGATCTTTTTTTTTTTTGGGTGTATGCAATACACATTCCTATCTTTATAAACACTTTCTTGCCTGGTTTCCCCCACCCAAATTTTCTTTTATTCAGTTCAAATCCTACACATCCAAAAAGGCTTAACTCAAATGCTAAGTCAGCGTCTGTTCCTCCACTTGCCCCAAGGATCAGAGATAGACATATGGAAGGGACACAAGTAACACTATTTAAGATCCCAAGTGACAGAATGGAACCAGTGGGGCTAGGGCATTTCCTCTAGGTCTCAGTAGATCACAGGGCTTCTCAGCTCCTGTGAGGCTCTGTGCGAGAGTACCGATTGGTTGCCTGAGGCCGAATATAGCTTGCAGATGTGTTTTGTTTGGCTTGAACAGTGTTTTAAACAATTTTTAATTAGTTATCAGCACTTGACAATTAGATTTCACATGAAATTCAATTTTCTGATTTCCAAGAGAAGAAAAATGCTCAAACTTTGGGGTCTGCCTTGATATGGGGCAGCATATGCTCTCTAATTGACTACATTTTGCATCCAGCTGCTGCATCCACTTACTCTGTCTGCCTCTATCTGTTGGGTTGCTGAGCCCAACTCGAGTCTCCCTGGCACAGCACTGCCAATGTCCACCTTGCAGGATCAGATATACTCGAGATGAGCACTGAATACCTGTAGGATCTAGCAGCTCTGTATTCAGGCAGAGCTGACAAAAGGATCCTGACTCTGAAGAACAAGCATGGTTTTCCTTACTCAAGCTAAGAACTTTGATTTCCTAGGTTTTTCTTGATGTATGTGGAGTGTCCCCAAGACAACATTAAGTTCTCAAGGATAAGGGAGGTGCTGTTTATTTGGCCCCCTGGGAGTCCTCCAAATTTTGCAGTAATTTTTTTTTTCTCCAACATCAAACCCAGATTTTAAATCCTCTCTTTTAAATAATTTAATAATCTTGCTGTCATATTTTAAAATATATGGGTCACCCATATTCACTTAGCAGATATTTATTGGGGAGCTAGTATATGCAAGGGGCTATGCTAGGTCCTATGAATATTGAGACAATCATGTCAGACACGATCCCTGTCCATGTAGAACTTAATTTGCAATTTTGAATTAATGCCAGAGTTTAGAAATTGTTTAAATTACCAAAAATAAATAAAGTCTGAGATATACAGTTTTAAAATGAGTACTATTTACTGCATTTTGTCCTACAGTAAAGTTTTGAATATTTTATTTCATTGACTATTGGTGCTTATTTTTCTTTTTCCTCCTTGCAGGAGAAATGCTTTTTTATGGGAATAGGCAAGAGGTGGAAATCAGAGGGTGCTCAGTTTGGTGTGTCGAGCTGATCTGGGATTGTCTTCTGGAGCTTATTGAAAAAAAGGGTGAAAAAACTCCTGGAGAGATTAATTCCATTCTTCTGGATTATTACTTATGGGACTATGCCCGTGATCATAGGGAAGATATGAAAGGAATTCCATTTCATCGTACACGTTGCATATATTATTGACCCATAGTGTAAACTGATCCTAAGAAATTCCTTGCATTTTTGTATCATAATTATTTATACAATTCTGCTTTGATATTAAGAGAAAGTGGTAGAGGTTACAGCCAACAAGAAAATTGATTAGCCAGACTCTCTTAAAATCTTTTCCTGACATATCACCCTGTATTCCCAATTTTATCCTTTGTTTGCTTGTTTAATTTTGACTATATTTTCCCTTTCTATAGATACATGAGAGAAATAATGAAGAAAATTTAATGCTTTCTTTAAATCTCAGATTTCTTAAATTTAATCATGTCTTATGATGATCCTTAGTGATAATATTTCATCTGTTCAATCGGTATCTTTTTTCACGGTATAGTAATTTTCTGTGTACCATAATCATTTGATATGAGAGAGAGTAGGGTCTTTGCTGTATTGAATGCTGCCACTCTTATAGAAATCAATCTTGACAGATATTTTAAAACTTTTTGTTGATTAACATAATGATTTTCAATTTAGGATACTATTTTTTTTTCAGAGTAACTACATTGGAATTTGTTGAATAAAAATTTTTTAAACATTTCTTAAATATGGAATGAATTGTTTCATTAAATATAATTTACCACATATGTTTTTTTAAAGTTTACATTGGATTTGATTATCTATGTTGTAGGACTCTCACTTCTCAGCTTCACCACCACTTTCGTCTAATGTGCTTAGTCGCTCAGTCATGTCCAACTCTTTGTGACCCCATGTACTGTAGCCCTCCAGGCTCCTCTTTCCATGGGATTTTCTAGGCAAGAATACTGGAGTGGGTTGCCATGCCCTCCTCCAGGGGGTCTTCCCAACTCAGGAATCAAACGCAGATCTCCCGCACTGCAGAGGAATTCTTTACCGTCTGAGCCACCAGGGAAGCCCTTCATCTAACATATAATCTTGATTTTTGTTAATTATCTACCTTGTCACCTCACTGTGTGTAAATTAGGGAAAGCTCGGAGAAGGCAATGGCAACCCACTCCAGTACTCTTGCCTGGAAAATCCCATGGACAGAGGAGCCTGGTAGGCTGCAGTCGATGGGGTTGCTAAGAGTCGGACATGACTGAGTGACTTCCCTTTCACTTTTCACTTCCATGCATTGGAGAAGGAAATGGCAACCCACTCCAGTGTTCTTGCCTGGAGAATCCCACGGATGGGGGAGCCTGGTGGGCTTCCGTCTATGGGGTCACACACAGTCGGTTGTCCAACTCTTTGTGACCCCATGTACTGTAGCCCTCCAGGCTCCTCTTTCCATGGGATTTTCTAGGCAAGAATACTGGAGTGGGTTGCCATGCCCTCCTCCAGGGGGTCTTCCCAACTCAGGAATCAAACGCAGATCTCCCGCACTGCAGAGGAATTCTTTACCGTCTGAGCCACCAGGGAAGCCCTTCATCTAACATATAATCTTGATTTTTGTTAATTATCTACCTTGTCACCTCACTGTGTGTAAATTAGGGAAAGCTCGGAGAAGGCAATGGCAACCCACTCCAGTACTCTTGCCTGGAAAATCCCATGGACAGAGGAGCCTGGTAGGCTGCAGTCGATGGGGTTGCTAAGAGTCGGACATGACTGAGTGACTTCCCTTTCACTTTTCACTTCCATGCATTGGAGAAGGAAATGGCAACCCACTCCAGTGTTCTTGCCTGGAGAATCCCACGGATGGGGGAGCCTGGTGGGCTTCCGTCTATGGGGTCACACACAGTCGGACAAGACTGAAGCGACTTAGCAGCAGCAGCAGCAGTCATTTCTCCAAGCATTTTACTGCCATCTGCTGGAAACTTGTCAGTAACTTTACAAATTACAATGCATGGGAATGTGAATGGAGCACCCTAGAGTCCTATACTGCCCTTTTTTTTTTCTTAAATTTTTATTGGAGTGTAGTTGCTTTACAATGTTGTATTAGTTTCTGTTGTACAGCAAAGTGAATCATCCATATGCTTACATATATCCCCTTTTTTAATTTCCTTCCTTTTTAGGTCACCACAGAGCACTGAGTAGAGCTCCCTGTGCTATACAGTAAGTTCTCATTGGTTATCTATTTTATACATAGTAGCATATATACATCAATCCCAATCTCCCAATTTATCCCACTCCTTCCCCCCTTGGTGTCCATACATTTGTTCTTTACATTTGTGTCTCTGTTTCCGTTTTTCTTATAGGCTCATCTGTACCACTTTTCTAGACTCCACATCTATGTGTTAATATACAATATTTGTTACCTCTTTCTGACTCACTTCACTATGTATAACAGTCTCTAGGTCCATCCACGTCTCTGCAAATGGGACAATTTTGTTCCTTTTTGTGACTGAGTTAAAAAGCTTGCACCCCCAGAAGTAGTGGTCCTGTATCTATCTCTCCCCTTTGTGACTAAGGGGAAAATGATCTCGTCCCTAGTTCTGGAGGTGGACCCAAGTTAATAAGAATGGTTTATTATTCATGGTAATCCTGTTCTCTGTCTGTTATTGCTCTAGTAATGGATATATAATCTAGCTCTGGCTAGTACACTGAAGGGCAAGTCTGAAGGGAGGCTTATGGCAAAAGGTTTCTTCACTTTTAAGAAAGGGCAATATGGAAAGAGATCCCTTTTCTTCCCCTGAGCAATGTTCTGTCTAAACGTGGTATGATACCTGAAGCTGTAGTAACCACTGTGTGAAGCCAGAGCCCTCCAGTATTTGCCCTGCCTGAGTCAAACTTAGCTCTGGCTTTCATCCCTGAGATGATGAACACAGCACCTTATTATTGCCATCATTTTGAATTAGTGTTCTAAAGAAAGTATCATAATTAATAATTTCCAATGAAACCCGCTCTTTTAAGGCTCTAGGAACAACAAGCAAAAGAGTTGCTTAGACCTTGGGACTAACCCAGCTCCTCATCCTGTCCCTTCCTACTCCTTTCCTTCTCCTGCCCACCCTGTACCCTTTTCTTCTTTTCCCCTTTTCTCCTTCCTCCCCACTCTCGCCCCCTTCTTCCTTCCTCCAGGTTCAGTCAGCTCTAGACTTCCTTCTTTCCACATTTACTTCATCATGTAAAAGACAGGGAAGGCAGTTCGGGCACTGTATGGTGCTCTTTGATGTCCAAGACACAGCTGTCTTTTCTCTTGTTCCACTGAGTGTAGCCTGGACTCATGATCTAAGATGTCTGCATTCTAGGCAGCAGGATTGAAGAAGATACGAAGTTGAAGAGTGCACGAGTTGACAGAAAGGCTCTAGCAGCTCTACCTTTAGCTGTCTCAAATCTTACCTATAAGGGGGGCAGACTAGAGCAAGGAAAAGCTGAAATTGGTTAAGAAGCAGCAATCACTCATTTTAACCAAGACAGCAGGATGTTTGGTACTGTGTGTGTGGCACAGTGGTCTAGGCCAAACTAACATGTGGCCTTATTTTGCTCACTTTAAGGTCTCCTGAGATTGTGTATGTATATATATACACATACAGGAGAATACCCTGGCATAGCTGTGAATGCCAGGCCAGCTTGTGTCAGGGGCTGCTTTTGTTCCCTTTTCAACCTTTAACTTTCCCCTGATTAGCACTAAAGAAATGAATAGATGTCATTAATTTCAATCCAGAAATCAGTTAATTAACTCCTTCACTGGTCCTCTGAAGCTGAATGGGTAGTGGTTTGATAATTCCGTTGAGGAGGTACAGGTTTAATGAGCCACAGTATGTGACCTGAGGCAACTACACCTTCCCCTTCCTTGTAACTCTATGACCCAGCTGTCTCCCCGTGTGTTTAGACCCCTTTTTTCCTTTTTTTAATTTATTTGGTTGCCCTGATCTCATATGACATGTGGGATCTAGTTCCCTGACTAGGCATCAAACCTGGGTCCCCTGCATTGGTAGCACAGAGTCTTAACTGCTCAACCACCAGGGAAGTCCCTCTTCATTAAAAAAAAAAAAATTTTTTTTTTTAAATTCTCAGCCCTTTGATGGATGTTATTGCCAAAGATAAAACCTGAACAAGTAAGGAAATTGATCTCATCCAGTTAATTACAATATGGAGAACACCCCAGATGCCAAGATTAGAGCTTCTTGGCGGGTGGTATTACCCTACTGTTTTATGGGGAGGAGTACATAATTACAGGTGAGGGATTCATAGGTGGCTGTTCTGCAGTCATGAGGCATCTCAGTAAGTTGGCTGAACAGGCAATGTTTACCTTTGTGTCTAGCTAATTTGAGGCAGACCAACAGTTCTGATCTCAGCTAATCATTCATGAGACAAGGAGGAACTGGAGAGTTTGTGTCAGGCCTTGTCCCCAGGTTTAGGTGAAAGGGGAACCATCTATGTTTGGTCTTGTCTCGGTCAAGTCAACAAGGGAGACATGAGACCGAGTTGTCGGTCCTATCTTAGTCACACAAAGAAGGGTTATCCTGTTGGGTATACTGTTTCCCAGAACACAAAAGAGTAGGGGGTTTCATAAAACAAAGTTCAGGGAGTTTCTTATTGTCATTATTTTTCAAAAGTACAGAGCTCAGCCACAATTCAACATTTTCATCGTCAGCCCTTTCTTGTGCTTGTGCTTGTGTGTTCACTGGGAACAAAAAAGGCTGTCATGGCATAGGTAACATTTTTATTTGCTCTCAAACCATGAGAGGTAATCACCCTCAAAGTAAGGAAGTCCAGAATTGTGGGTTCTCCACAGTATAAAATGCCTAGTGTTAAGATCCAAGGGTCTGGGCTGTCCTAAGGAGAATCATCATATGCTCATTGTCTTTATCATCAGCTTTTGAACAAATCAGTTAAAATTTTTATGCCTATTTAATTTACATGGGCAGGAGGATAGTCTGAGTCTCTGGTTCTGGTTCTAATTTTCTTTTTGTATCATTTTATAATATATGCATGTCTCTAGTTATTTACTGGTTGAGGTAGAACAACACTCTGGTGGTTAATTTTATGTCAGCTTGATTAGGCAAGGGTGCCCAGCTGGTTGGTCAAACATTAATCTAGATGTTGCTGTGAAGGTATTTTTCAGATATGATTAATAATCAATAGACTTGAGTAAAGCAGTTACACCCCATAATGCGGGAGCTTCAACCAAACAGTTGAAGGCCTTCAGGGCAAAGACTGAGCTTTCCAGAGGAAGGAACAACTCTGCCTCAAGGCTAAAACATAGAAACCCTGTCTGCCTCAAGGCTAAAACATAGAAACCCTGTCAAGGCTGAAACGTAGAAACCACTTGCTGCTCTGCCCTGAAGATTTTAGACTCAAGACATCAGTTCATCTGAAGTTCCAATTTGCTAGCCTGCCCTATGAATTTCAGACTTTTTAGCCCCCACAATCACATGAGCCTATTCCTTAAAATACATCTCTCTTTCTCTCTCTCTAGATAGATGAATGGATGGATGAATGATTGGATGGATGGATGGACAGACAGACAGATATAGATTATAGGTGTAAATTTCTATCTACATCTGTCTCTCTATATATATCATATTGGCTCTGTTTCTCTGGAGGACCCTAATACAAGCATGAATAAATAATATGGCAAAGTAATTTTTGTCTAACTTAGGGATATCAAATATAAAGTAAGAAGTTAATAAAATATAATGAGGCTAAGTAATTTGTATGATTCCTTTCAGGTATAAGACTCACTGACTAAAGAATTGGAAGTTTGGAGAATTTATTATAGTGGCATTCATCTAAGTTTCTCTTTTTTCCCATTCACTATATCCCTTCTTTTCCTTTTTATTTTCTTTTCCTTTCTGTTTTGATTTCTCCCATTGGGTTAAGGATGTTTTAGTTTTGAGTGAAAAAAAACAGACTCAAACTAGTTTAATGAAAAAGGAAATGTAATGATTAAAAAAATAAATCCAGGGAAAGAGCTGGCCTTAGCAATGCCCAGTTACGGTCAATAGAATAAAATGCACAAAGATTACACATTTTTACTCTGTTGGAAGAGATGACTCTAATAGCTAGTGATTACAGGCAACAGAGTGCAAATCTTTGCCAATAGTCCATACAAAAAACTCTGTAGCTTGGCTAATTAGCCTGGCTTGAGTCCCAGGTCCCCTGCCTGGGGCCTGGGGTAAGAGCCAAGTGATTGGCTGGCCGAGCAGGTGGAGCAGGGGTACATTCAGTTCAGTTCCGTTCAGTCACTCAATCGTGTCCGACTCTTTGTGACCTCAAGGACTGCAGCACACCAGGCTTCCCTGTCCATCACCAACTCCTGGAGCCTACTTAAACTCACGTCCATTGAGTCAGTGATGCCATCCAAGCAACTCCATCATCTGTTGTCCCCTTCTCCTCCCACTTTCAATCTTTCCCAACATCAGGGTCTTTTCTAATGAGTCAGTTCTTCGAATCAGGTGGCCAAAGTATTGGAGTTTCAGCTTCAGTATCAGTCCTTCCAATGAATTTGCAGGGGTACATGTGTGTGTGCTAAGTCGCTTCTGTCGTGTCTGACTCTGTGCAACCCTCTGGACTATAGCTGCCAGGCTCCTCTGTCCATGGGATTCTCCAGGCAAGAATACTGGAGTGGGTTTCCATGACCTTCTCGAACCCTGGGTCTCCTGTATTGCAGGCAGATTCTATACCATCTGAGCCAAGGAATAGGGGTAGTTCTTGAATAAATAAAGGAGGTCTGCTTATAGAAAGGAGAAGGGATGGTAGGCAGTCCAAACAACTTTATCTTCTATACCTTTGTGTAATCAGAATTCTTCACCAGGTGGGGATCATTTCAATTTGGGAACCATCGAAGAGCTAGCTGAGTTGGTCTAAGGAAAGAACTGACTGAATTTCCTAATGGAGTTGGAAAAAATCTAATAACTCTCTTGCCATTTCTATTTCAACATTCTCAGGAAGACTGAGGGTTGGTTGGCATATGAATTAATCAGTATTCTTTGGTTGTAGGAATGGAATTCAATGATTAAAACTTGACAATATTCATGAAGCCTGGATTAAAATGAAAAAAAACAATAAGTCACAGTGGTACTTAGAGAAATACTTGTAGAAATACTTTGAAGGGTGAAAATGGTATTTGAAAAGCAAATAAAAAGTATAAAATTCTATGAGTTCATAATCACTCCTAATGAATCCAAAAAAAAGAAACACTTTTGTTCAACTTTGGTAGGGAACAATTCATTATTTTCAAAATGGATAAATCGAAGAGAAAAAAAATCAAGCATGGGTCCTCTACTAACTGCATTTTAGGATAATTTAATAGAGGGAAACTTCTTTATAGAATAATTCTAGCTAATAAATGCAAAAAAGAATATTAGAATTAGAACATTACCATTTGGGAATTCCTGCTGCTGCTGCCGCTAAGTCACTTGAGTCGTGTCCGACTCTGTATGACCCCATAGACGGCAGCCCACCAGGCTCCCCTGTCCCGGGGATTCTTCAGACAAGAACACTGGAGTGGGTTGCCATTTCCTTCTTCAATGCATGAAAGTGAAAAGTGAAAGTGAAGTCGCTCAGTCGTGTCCGACTGTTCGCGACCCCATGGACTACAGCCTATCAGGCTCCCCCATCCATGGGATTTTCCAGGCAAGAGTACTGGAGTGGGGTGCCATTGCCGTCTCCTTGGAATTCCTAATGAACTCCTAATAATGGATCTGTGAAATAATCATCAATGGTTTTTAAAACCATTAGGTAAAACATTGATGGGGAAATTTTAAATGGATGGATTGGGCTGAAAGAACCTGAACTCACTAGTAATCTTAACATCACCAGAAGTGGGACACTCAGACATTATATGCCTCCTGGTGTGTTGAATAGGGAATTACACAGCCCTGTCTATGAATTATTCTTGCCAGAAAAATTGAGCCTGAATCTAATCAAGAATCTAGATCTACAGGAAATGTAGTTTACAGAAAATGTAGGAAAGAGAGGAACCTGTTAAATGGTAACACAAAGATGCAATTGCCAAATCTAGAATGTGAGACATTCTAAAGGACAAATGGCACAGTTTCTTCAACAGATAAGTGATTTTAAAAAGTGGGGTGGCAGGGTTGGTGAGGATGTGGAAAAATTGGATCCCTTGTGCACTGTTGATGGGATTGTAAAATGGTAGAGCTGCTATGAAACAATTAGGTAGTTCCTCAAAAAATTAAAGATAGGACTACCACACAATCCAGCACTTCCATTCGGAGTATATACCCCAAAGAACTGAAAGCAGGATCTTGAAGAAATTGTACATTTTTGTTCTTAGCAGCATTATTTACAATAGCCAAAAAGTGGAAGCAACCTGTGTCCAACAAGAGATGAATGGATTAACAAAATATGCTACATCCATACAAGGGAATATTAGCCTTAAAAAGGAAGGAAATTCTGACATATGCTACAAGATGGGTAAAGCTTGAGGATATGATGCTAAGTTAATAAGCCAGTCACAAAAGAACAACTACTATAAGATCCCACATATATGAAGTACCTAGGGTAGTCAAATTCATACAGACAGAAGTAGAACAGTGGTTTCCAGAGGCGAAAGGGGTGAATGGGAAATTGTTTACTGGGTATAGGGTTTCAATTTTGCAAGATATAAAGTTCTGGAGATCGTTGAACAACAATGTGAATGGACTTAAGACTACTCAACTGCATACTTAAAAATGGTCAAGTAAGATGATAAATTTTATGTTACTGTGTGAAGAAGAAGTTGCTTAGTCATGTGTGACTCTTTGCGATCCCATGGACTGTAACCTACCAGGCTCCTCCTTCTGTGGAATTTTCCAGGCAAGAGTACTGGAGTGGGTTGCCATTTCCTTCTCCAGGGAATCTTCCCAACCCGGGGATTGGACCCAGGTCTCCTGCATTGCAGGCAGACACTTTTCCTTCTGAGCCACCAGCGAAGCCCAATGTTATTATGTATTTTACCATAATTTTAAAAAAGGTGGCAAATGACTTACTAAAAGAGAATTAAGAAACCTGTCAACCAAATGCTACATGTGGATCATGTTTGGATCCTGATTTGAGTAAATAAGGGGAGAGAGAAAGACACAGAAAGAGAGAGGCGTGCCGTGCATTATGAAGAAAGCTCTAGCTGACAGCCTCTGAGGAGGCAGTGTTGACTTTGTCAACTGACACATATAGGCTTCAGTCTCGCTTCTGCCACTTACTGGCCATGTAGCCTTGAGTAAATTACTTGTTCTCTGTTTTTTTTTTTTTTTTTAATTCCCATAAATATTTACTGCATCTCTGAGATGAGCTTAATATTTATTGTGTATTAAATGCTGACTATGCTCAACAATGATAAAATATAAATGATAAAAAATAAATGACATAAAAATGAATGATATATAGTCTCTGCTGATGCTGGAGAATTAAAATGTGAGGCAAGAAATAGCAGGGGGACCTCCCTGGTGATCTAGTGGTTAAGAATCTACCTTCCAGTGAAAGGGATGCAGGTTTGATCCTTGGTTGGGGAACTAAGATCTCACATGCTGAGAGGGAAGTAAGTTCCTGTGCTGCAACTATAGAAGCCTGAGTGCTGCAACAGAAGACCCAGTGCTGCCAAAATTTTAAAAATAAAAATAAATAAGTTACTATATCTTCTTAAAAGAAATTTAGAAATAGGGCATCTAGAAAGGTAAGAAAAAAGTAGATTATGAAAGGCCTTGTATAGCATGTCAAGAAGAGTGGACTTTATCATGAGAAACATTTTATCTTTTCCATAAAGAGCCATTTATAAAAGTAAAGTTATAGGTTTTTTAAATTTAATTGCAATTCCAATTAAAAAATCTCAATGGGACTTTCTTCTGGAAACTGTCAAACTGATTCAAAAGTTCTTCTGGAAGAGAAGTGCCAAGAATAGTTCAAAAAAGTTAGAATAATGAGGAACAGCTTGCTCTATCAGTAAAATATAGGGCAAAGCTATAGTAATTAAAGCAGTACGGTATTGGTGCAGAAATAATAAATTAATGCCACAGAATAGAGGCCCTCATGAATATGTAGGAGTATGTTCTATTTTACCAATTCTAAGACTGATTTTTCATATTTCATTTCAAGTTATATGAACTGAAATATATTTTCTTAGTCAAGATATGACTTGGCATTGCCACTACTTGTAACATAAAGCATTTTAATGATATACTTTTCAATGAGAGTGTATCTTAAGTATTCCAGAATTGGGTTTTGTTCATTGACTCAAGACCCTAGTTGATTAAATTATAAAATGACCTTTAACTCAGTTTTAATGATGGTTATTTTGATGAACTTTGTTGAACATTTTAACTATTTCTTGCTTTTACATATGTATATATATGTGTGTGTTTCTCCCCTGAACAAGTTTGAGAAAAATGCCACCATCATTCTAGGTACCTAATAATTTTTGAGTCCTTGCTTTACAATTAGTTCCACCTTTCAAACTACAACAACTCTATGAAGTAGGGATGACTTCTATTCCAATTCTTCAGGTGAGAACACTAGATAGTATTTTATATGCTTAATTTGTAGGCATTTTCCTATACCAAATTCTTGTAAAATTGAATTTCAATATGTACGTAATATTCTCTTTTATAAATGTACTATTGTTAATTTAGGGATACCTTTCATTGAACATACATGTAACTTCAAAGTTTTTGCTGTTACACATAATACCATAATGAATATCCTTCTACATGATTATTTATATTTTTATTTTCTTTGGAGAGATGACAAGAGGTGGGATTATGTATAAAAATCCATCTTGGGGACTTCCCTGGTGGTTCAGTGGTTAAGACTGTTCACTGTCAATCCAGGAGACATGGGTTTGATCCCTGGCTTTGATCCCTGGTTTGATCCCTGGGAACTAATATCACACAGCTCGAGTGGGGCAGCCATGCGGCATAGTCAAAGGTTTAAAAAAAAGTCTGTCTCATTGAATGCTTGCCTTTACATTATAAAAAGTTGTTACCAATTTTATAGGTAAAATGGTTTATTATTTTAATTTACATTGCTTTGGTTTATTAGTGAAGTAAAACATCATTGACATGTAAGCCAGATTTCAGCTTTCTTCTCTGCCTTCTAGGTTCATGTGGTTTTTGTCCAGCACCAGACTTGACTTAGAGGCTGGCAGATCTTCAAGTTATTACAAACAATTTGTGTCACAAATACTTTGGTTAGTGATGTAGACTTTACTGAATATTTTGCAGGGGAGAGTGCGGAAGGGGTTATACAACCTAAAGATCCCCTTTAGCTAACATGTCTGTTCTCCCTGGAATTCCTTTATCAGCTAGCCTTTCCTTCCTCTCTGATTCATCCTCTCAGCCTCTTCCTGACACTTCAGGTTTCCTCTGTCTTTTTCATTCCTTCTCAAGAACAGTCAAATAATTCCTCTCTAGATTCATATGAGCATCACCATCCTCTTCTCTGAAGCCCGAATACCTACCAAGTCACTCTCAGGAGGCTTTACTTCCACCTGGGTGTAAGCTAACAAAGCATCTTCTCAGCAAAATTGTGCCTCTTCATACATGGATTTCTCATTCCAGCTGCTAAGTAGTAATATTCTCCATAACATTGCAAAAACAATATAGGCAAAAGGCAGATTTGTGGTCAGGTTTGTGTCCTGCATAGCAGGTGTACAGGATGGATTTGTGAGGGCAAGATGGAAAACAGGAAAATCACAGGTTCTTACCCTAACAGATGGTGGTAGTGTAGGCTGTTCCACTCCAGGGCCCTCCCTGTGCTGCCATTCAATTACTTTGCTTCAGGCTGGAGATACAGACAGCTTCCTCCCCCAGTCATGTCCAACCAGAAGGCCGTTTTCAACTTGGTGCCATTTCCCTAGACTCTCTGGGTCACTCTTACAGCCTCTTGAGAGAGAAGGTCTTAAGAGGCCTCTTAAGACCTCACCTCTTATTGTGAGGTCTATACCTTAACTGAAAAAAAGACATTAAACAGATACTTGTATATCATGTTAATAGCAGAATCATTTATAGTATTCCCGAAATGGAAATAAACCATGTGTCCATTAATTGATAAATGGATACATAAAATGTAGTATGTCCTCATGATGGGATATTATTCAGCCATAATAAGGAACTAAAGTCCTGTTTATTACAGGAGTAAACCTGGGAACTGTTTTTTAGGAAAAAAAAAAAAAGCCAGTACAATGCCACAAATTGTATGATTCTATGACTATGAAATGCCCAAATCAGGTAAATCCTTAGAAAGGTGATTAGTGGTCTCCAGTGGCTGGGGGAGAGAGGAATAGGAGGAGTGTTGCTAACCAGTATGAGGTTTTCCTTTTGGAATGATGAAAATGTTTTGGAAATAGAGGTGATGGTTGTACAACACTGTGAATGTCTAAAATGCCATTGAATTGTACACCTTAAAATTGTTCATTTTATGAACTTAATTAACTTCAATAAAAATAAATAGAATTGGTAGCTAAAATACTGAAAGCAATGTGAATCTTTCTCGTAATCACTTTACAAACTCGCGGAGGGTTACTTCGGCTGAGCACTCTGAGAGGATTCCCTGGGTTTTACTTTGGAGTGATCAGGCGGCCGGTTCTTGGCTCCTCCCTCACGGGGCGGGTCCAGGAGCGGAGCTTGTCAGACAGGGGTGGGGCCCGGGAGCCGCCGGACGCGCTGACGGGCGGGGGCACGTCAGCGCGAGCTTCGCCGGTTGCCGGGAGAACCCATAACAACAAAAGGCGCGGGCGGCGGCGGTAGCTGCGGCGCGGCGGAGTGAAGTGAAGCCGAGAAGTCCTGCGCTGCGCTGGCCGCCTGAGACGGGCTTTCTCGAACCGGTCTGTGAGTGGCAGGCGGTCCGGGCCGGGCTGGAGGTCCAGGTCTGGTGCGGCGACAGCGCGTCCTCTGCGCCGGCGTCCTCGGCAGGCCGTTGGGAGGAGAGGGTGCGGGCCGGGGGACGGGGACCCGCCGAGGCTTGGCTGGCGGGGCGGGCGGTTGGGGCGTCAGCAGGACGGAGGAGGGCGCCCGAGGGGCCTGAGGTCGTTGCTGGGGCCCCCCGGCGAGTGGCTGGGAAGTTGGGTGCCCCGTGAGATAGAGGAGCTTGAGGAATAGGGACGCGCGGGAACCCGGGACCGAGCCGCACGACATCGGATCTTGTGTATTATTTTGTGTTCATACTTCCAGCTGTGGGATCTGAAGAGGGACGGGAAAGGCCCACCCTCCTTGGGGGTTTCGTTTTGTCACAGGCCTCCTTTTTCTATTGCGGATGTTGGAACTTTGCTGCATTCTAAGCTCTGCAGAAGTCTGAAAGCCCTCTCCCTTACAGCAGGAGATAATTGAGAGAGTAAGGGTGCCCAAATTCTTTCTTTGAAACATTTTTTAAAATAAAACTTTGCCCCCTCCCAGACTGAAAAGCTTCGTAGTTTCCCTATCTTTGCTTCCTGTCTTCTTCGTCTAGTTCTTTATGCATTTGGGGCCTTTTCTGAGATCCTTATGAAACTACTCATTTGCCAGGAAGTTTCTTACGAAAATATTTATTACTTACAAACTACAATTTTTACATAATCACTACTGTTGAAAAGCCAGAGGCACAAGTTGACTACGGTATTTGGGACACTTTTCTAATCAGTAACTGCATCAGTAATCAAACATTTCTCCTTCCTTTGCTCAGATTTCAAACCTCCGTTGAGTGGGCGCAAATACCACCAACCAATCATATTTTACCTTTCTTCAAATTTATTGGTGAGATAATATATATGCTTCTGATGGCTGTATTTGATCAGTATCTAAAGAAGTATAAGTACTATGGATTTAAAAAAGAAAAATAAATTCTTTTATATTGATTTTTTTTTGCTAGCTATATGTTTATGGGCCCTTATTGGTTTTTAGTGATTAGAGTAGGTGGATTTCTGTTGCCTTTGTATTCAGATTGTTTATAGATACTCCTATTTAAAAAATCAATAAAGTGAAAACATCTCAATTACACTTGTACCTTTTGTTAGCAATTTTATTGGAAGTAGTTAGGTTTAGCTTAACATAGACTGTTTTGTTTTAATGTGATAGTATTAAAAAAAACTAATCTGTGTGATAAAAACTCCTAATATAGGTGTTCAGAGACGTTTGGAAGAACTAAATCATGCTATAACCCTGTGGTTTCTTTGGAAAAGTTTCCAATACCAAATGTTGTATAGTCCTTTATTATCCAAGAAAAGATTCACCATATTTATGAGTATTTGTTTTTTCAATGCAGAATTTCGCTAGAATGATTAAAACTGCCAAGGTTAAGTGCATCTCTTTGGCTTTTAAAGATAGTTTGTTGACTCTGTTTTGGGATTTTACAGCCCAGGGGAGCTGATATTTTGTTAACTCTCATTGGGCTCTTAGTACAGTGATGTAAATGTTTTTTTGTTACTGTGATCCTTTTCAGACTGTCCACTCCCCAAATTATAAATGCACAGTACTACTGCAGAGTTCTTTTTAAAGGCTAATGAATACTAAGTGTGTCTTAATTAACATTTTCATTGCATGTAGTGCTGAAAATATTATTTTAGTCCATTAGTCTGCTCGGTTACTAGAGAGCCCTTCTCCATAGGGCTCAGCCCCACCCCAAACTGATTACTTTTCATCTGCATTTACTTGTTACTGATTACTTGTTACTTCCTTTTTCTCTTAACTTTTATAGGAACAAGACTGTGAACATTCATTTACAACTTTTTATGTCAACATGTGTTTTTGTTTCTTTGGGAAATGTACTTGAGAGTAGCATTGCTGGGTGAAGTGATAACTGTGTCTTTAACGTTTTGAGGTACTGCCAGCCTGTTCCCAATGGAGGAAGGCATGGCAACCGACTCCAGTATTCTTCCCTGGAGAATCTCATGGACAGAGGAGCCTGGCAGGCTACAGTCCACGGACTCGAAAAGAGCCGAACACAACTGAAACAACTTTGCACATGAACACAGGCTGTTCCAAAGTGGCTGTATCATTGTATATTCCCATAAGGGTTCCATATTGTCTACCTTCTTGCCAACACTTACATGATCTTTTTTTATAGCTATGTCAGTGGGTATAAAGTGATATCTGATTGTGTTTATATATATATAATTTTATATAAATAAAATTTATTTATTATGGGCTTTCCTGGTCACTGAGATGGTAAAGAATCTGCCCGCAAAACTGGAGACCCAGGTTTGATCCCTGGGTAGGGAAGATCCCCTGGAGAAGAGAACAGCAATCCGCTCCGATATTCTTGCCAGGAAAATTCCATGGACGGAGGAGCCTGGTGGGCTACAGTCCTTGGGGTCACAAAGAGTCAGACACGACTGAGCAACTAACCACTACACTACATGATTTTATTTATTTATTTTTTGCTTGGTCTTTGTTGATTTTCCCTGGCTTTCTCTAGTTGCAGTGAGCTGGGGTTACTTACTCTTTGTGCAAGGGCTTCTCATTGTGGTGGCTTCTCTTGTTGTGGGCTCTAGGCCAAGGGCTCAGTAGTTGTGGCACACGGGCTTAGTTGCCCCACAGCATGTAGGGTCTTCCTGGACCAGGGATTGAACCCGGTACCTTGCATTCCAAGGCAGATTCTTAACCACTGGACCACCAGGGAAGCCCCCTGGGCATTTTTATATCATCGTTGAAACTCTCTTTTCAGATCTTTTGCCCACTTAAAAAAAATTTTTTTTCCTTCTGAATTGTAATAGTTCTTTATGTATTCTAGACACAAATGGTTATTAGATATAAGACTTGCAAGTATTTTCTCCTGTGGCTCAGCAGTATAGGATCTCCTTGCCAATGCAGGAGATGCAGGTTCGACCCATGGGTCAGGAAGATCCCTTGGAGAAAGAAATGGCAACTCAATCCAATATTCTTGCCTGGAGAATCCCAATTCATGGGGTCACAGAAGAGTCAGACATGACTGAGCAACTAAATAACAGTAGCATTCAGTGAATTGTCTTTTCACTTTTTTTTTCTATTATCAATTTTTTTTATTTTTTATATTCCTTTAAAAAGTTTTTATTGGAATATAGTTGATTTACAATGTTATGTTAATTTCTGCTATATCAAAGTGATTCAGATATATATATATGATTTATCACAGGATATTGAATACAGTTCCAGTGTTATACAGTAGGACCTTGTTGTTTATCCATTCTATATATATAATAGTTTGCATCTACTAACCCTAAACTCCCACTCTGTTCTTCCCTCATCCTTTCTCCACCTGACCACTGCAGATCTGTTCTCTATGAGTCTTTATCCGTTTTGTAGATGAGTTAATTTGTGTCATATTTTAGATTCCACATACAAGTGATACCACATGTACTTGTATTTGTCTAATCGCTAAGTCTATGTTGCTGCAAATGGCATTATTTTCCTTTTTTATGGCTGAGTAGTATTCCATTGTCTATACATACCCCATCTTGTTTATCTATTTATCTGTTGATGCACATTTGGGTTATTTCCATGTCTTGATTGTTGTGAATAGTGCTGCTGTCTTTTCATTTTCTTGGTAGTATCCTTTGCGGTACAAACTTTTAATTTGATCGAATTCATTTTATCTACTTTTCCTTTTACCGCTTATTGCTATTGCATTTGCTTTTGGTGACATAAATGAGAAACCATTGCTAAATTCAATTCAACAATGAATTACCCTTGTGTTTTCTTTTAAGACTTTTGTAGTATATACTTGCTTTACAATGCTGTATTAGTTTCTGTTGTACAGCAAAATGAATCAGCTATTTTGTTGTTTAGTTGCTACATTGTGTCCGACCCTTTTGTGACCCAATGGACTGTAGCCTGCCAAACTCCTCTGCCTATGGGATTTCCTAGGTGAGAATACTGGAATGGGTTGCCAGTTCCTTCTCCAGGAGATCTTCTCAAGTCAGGGATTGAACCCGCATCTCCTGCATTACAGGCAGATTTTTTACCGCTGAGCCATCAAGGAAGCCATATATCCCCTCTTTTTTAGCTTTCCTTTCCATTTTGGTCACCACAGATCATTGAGTAGAGTTCCTTGTGCTGTACAGTAGGGTCTCATTAATTATCTATTTTATACATGGTTTCAGTAGTGTATATATGTCAATCACAATCTCAGTCTCCCAATTCATCCCACACACCCCTCTTCCCACTGGTATCTATATGTTTGTTGTCTGTGTCTCTGTTTCTGCTTTGTAAATAAGATTGTCTATACCAATTTTTTCAGATTCCACATATGTGTATTAATATATGATATTTTTTTTCTGACTTGCTTCACTCTGTAGGTCTCTAGGTCCATACACGTCTATGGAAATGTCCCAATTTTGTTCCTTTTTATGTCTGAGTAATATTCCATTGTATTTTGTATGTACCATATCTTCTTTATCCATTCCTCTGTTGATGAACATTTAGGTTGTTTCCATATCCTGACTGTTGTAAATAGTGCTGCAGTGAACATTGGGGTGCATATATCGTTTTGAATTATGATTTTGTCCAAGTATATGCCCAGGAGTGGGATTGCTGGATTACGTATGGTACTTCTGTTTTTAGTTTTTTAAGAAACCTCCATACTGTTCTCCATAGTGACCGTATCAATTTACATTCCCACCAACAGTGTAAGAGCGTTCTCTTTTTCTTCACACCCTCTCCAGCATTTATTGTTTGTAGACTTTTTGATGATGGCCATTCTGACAGTGTGAGGTGATACCTTGTTGTAGTTTTTATTTGATTTGCACTTCCCTGATTAGTGATGTTTTGGCACCCCACTCCAGTACTCTTGCCTGGAAAATCCCTTGGACAGAGGAGCCTGGGATGCTGCAGTCCATAGGGTTGTGAAGAGTCGGACACGACTGAGCGACTTCACTTTCACTTTTCACTTTCATGCATTGGAGAAGGAAATGGCAACCCACTCCAGTGTTCTTGCCTGGAGAATCCCAGGGACGGAGGAGCCTGGTGGGCTGCCGTCTATGGGGTCCCACAGAGTCGGACATGACTGAAGCGACTTAGCAGCAGCAGCATCTTTTATGTGTTTTTTAGCCATCTGTATATCTTCCTTGGAGAAATGTTTATTTAGATCTTCTGCCCATTTTTTGGTTGGGTTGTGTGTTTTTTTTTAATTGAGCTGCAGGAACTGTTTGTATACAGTTTTGGAGATTAACCCTTTGTCAGTTGCTTCACTTGCAAGTACTTTCTCCCTTTCTGCGGGTTGTTTTTTTTGTATTGTTTATGGTTTCTTTTGCTGTGCAAAAGCTTTTAAGTTTAATTAGGATTCATTTCTTTATTTTTGTTTTTATTTTCATTACTGAGAGGTGAGTCAGAAAAGATCTTACTGTGATTTATGCCATAGAGTGTTCTACCTATGTTTTCCTCTAAGATTTTCATTGTGTCCGACCTTAATTTTAGGTCTTTAATCCATTTTGAGTTTATTTTTGTGTATGGTGTTAGGGAGTGTTCTAATTCCATTCTTTTACATTAGATGTCCAGTTTTCCCCGCACCACTTATTGAAGAGTCTGTCTTTCTCCATTGTATGTTTTTGCCCTCTTTGTCATAGAAATTAGGTGACCATAGGTGGGTGAGTGTATCTCTGAGCAGTCTATCCAATTATTGATCTATATTTCTGTTTTTGTGCCTGTAACATACTGTCTGGATTACTGTTGCCTGGTTATGAAATTGGGGAAGTTTATCCGCCAACTTTGTCCTTTTTCAGTATTGTATTTGCTATTCTGTGTCCCTTGAATCTCCATGTGAATTTTAGAATCAGCTTTTCAATTTCTACAAAGAAGTCAGCTGGGATTTTGATAGGCGTTCTGTTTAATCTGGAGAGCAGTTTGAGGAATATTGCCATTTTAAGCTTTCCAGTCCATGAACATGAGATGTTTTTCCATTTATTTAGATCTCTTTAGTTTCAACAATATTTTGTAGTTTTCAGAGTGTAAGTTTTACATGTCCTTTGTTAAATATATTCCTGAGCATTTGATTCTTTGTAATGTTATTGTAAATGAAATTGTTTTCTTAATTTATTTTTCAGGTTGTTCATTGTAAATATAGCTACCAATTTAATTTTTAGTGTGTTAATAGCACCAGAGATTTTAGAAAAAGTGCCACATAATTTATGAATGAAACAACAGTTTTTCTGTTAGTTTTGGTTATCTTTGAATAAAAAGTTTCATTTTAAATTTACATTGACTTATAGAAATTCTTTAAACTGTTTTCGTGGATTAATTTCTAACGTTTGTGACAAAGGGGAGATGTTATTTTTCAGTACATAGCTGTAAAGTCTAATATAAGGGTTTGCTTTGTACTACTTGCGTGCATATGTACAATTACCAGTTATTTCCTTGCTATATGTTTCTAACTCCCCAGTTATTCAGTATTTAAATAAATGAGCTGGGAAACAGATTACCATTATAGAAAGAATGACATGATTGAATCCCATTCACTTTGCTTTATCATTTACTAACTCATGGCTCCCACCCCTTAAATTATTTTGCTGCAAAGCTGGACATTGTATTGTTTCATCTATAAATTGTATAGGTATACTTTTTCTAGACAGGTTTACTCTTTGTAGCTATCTTATATTGGAATAAAACCTGCTCTAATTGACTTTGCTTTAGAAGATGGTTATTAGGAAAGAAGAGTCAGTAACTAAATTTTGTTTTTATTTTGATACACAGGGGTCCAGATCTTATGTAAAATGGATGTGTCTCACACTAGATGATGGATATTAAGTAGAAAATCTATTTAGTAAAATCTAAGCTGCCATGGAAGAAATACCAGTTAAAGTTGCTATAAGAATTAGACCTCTGCTGTGCAAAGAAGTTCTTCATAATCATCAAGCTTGTGTGAGAGTTATTCCAAACACCCAACAAATTATCATTGGGAGAGATAGAATCTTTACTTTTGATTTTGTTTTTGGCAAAAATTCCACTCAAGATGAAGTTTATAATACCTGTATAAAGCCATTAGTGTTGTCACTCATTGAGGGCTATAACGCAACCGTTTTTGCCTATGGACAGACTGGATCTGGGAAGACATACACCATCGGAGGAGGCCATGTTGGTAAGATTCTCATACTCTGACTTTTATTTGAGATAGTAGAAAGAAGTTGAAATACTACAGTGCCTGACACATAGTAGGTGCTTAGCATATTGATTGAATGAAATAATGAATAGGATAATTAGATGTGTTCATAAGATCATTTTTGAAAGATTTGTTTTTTCTAAATATTGAAGTTTCATTAAATAGTTTAATTTACATTATACTTGCTTGAGAAAAGACCTTTAAGACAATATTCAGTGTTCCGCTCTTTGTCATTTTTTCACAGTTTTGAGATATAATTGACTTGTAACATGGTGTTAGTCCAAAGTATATAGCATAATGATTTGATATATCTATACATTGCAGATTGATATAGCTTAACATTAGTCACCTCACGTAATTACATGTTTTTCTTGTGATGTGAGGAGAAGGCAATGGCACCCCACTCCAGTACTCTTGCCTGGAAAATCCCATGGACGGAGGAGCCTGGTGGGCTGCAGTCCGTGGGGTCGCTAAGAGTCGGATATGACTGAGCGACTTCACTTTCACTTTTCACTTTCATGCTTTGGAGAAGGAAATGGCAACCCACTCCAGTGTTCTTGCCTGGAGAATCCCAGGGACAGGGGAGCTTGGTGGGCTGCTGTCTATGGGGTCACACAGAGTCGGACACGACTGAAGCGACTTAGCAGCAGCAGCAGCAGCTTGTGATGTGAACTTTTAAATTCTACTGTCTTAACAGTTTTCAAATATACAATACATATTGTTAAGTATAGTCACCATGCTGTACATTACATCCCCAGAACTTAATTATCTCATAGCTGAAAGTTTTTACCTTTTGAGCACCTTCACCTATTTCGCCACCTCCCAACCCTGGCTTCTGGCAACACTTTCTCATTTTGAACAGAACTTAAAATAAGAGAGAAATGAGTTAACATGATCAGATTTTGCATCTTTTAGTATTATAAATGTTGAGAGTCCTGCAACTAAGACATAGAGGCAGTAGAAGAAACGTATTATGTAGTGTTTTTAAACATTTTCTAGCCAGATTTCTATTTTATTTTTCTAGCTTTAATGAGGTATAATTGACAAATACAGTTGTAAAATACTTAAAGTGTACAAGACTTAGACGCAGTAGGAGAAATGTATCATGTAAAGTGTTTTTTAAACATTTTATAGCCAGATTTCTATTTTATTTTTCTAGCTTTATTGAGGTATAATTGACAAATACAGTTGTAAAATACTTAAAGTGTACAGCGTCGTTATTAGATAAATGTATACATTATGAAAGGATTCCTCCCATCCAGTTAACATATCCATCACCTCATGTATAAGCAAATTTTTACTTTTAGAACTGAATATTTTTGGATAGAAATTCTCTTGTTTGTAATTCTAGTTGAGAAAGGCGGGATCATAGGATTTTCTTTAGAGCTGGAAGGAACCTTGAAAATAGTTTCTCTTCCTTTCTTTGGCTCTGGCCAAAGAGCAGTGAAGGGCTTGTTCAGTTAGGTGGCTCGTGATGGAGCTGAGATTGAAAGCTAGGTTCTCTGCTGAGATCATTTACTGTATTGGGTTTTTTTTTTTTTTCCCCACTAAAAACAAACTTTGAATGTTGTGCATGTGTATCATTGTCTAAAATTATTGTTAATATTCTGTCTATGTGTAATGATTCTCAGTGTGTTTGCTTTGATGCTTCTCAAACACTAAATACATGACTTTCAGGAACATCTCTTTTTATAAGCAGGGATTGGTAGGGAGAGTTGGAGGGCAGCTGTGTTGTCCGATGAAGCTCTCATTCCAAGATTAAATGGAGGAGTCATAAGTGCCCAATATCTCCTACCCCTTCCCGTTTTTTACAATCACAGTGATATACAATTAAGAGATTAAAGGTACTAGATTATTTTAGGTTCTCATAATAAATAATTCAATTACAAGTTGTGGGTTTTCTTGAGGACTTAGCTTTGTTTTTTAGATTGGCAAATGTTTATGTTCTTTAAGACTCACTATATGCCTTATAACTAATAAGAGTTATAAAATTTTCACAGCTTGGTGACATACAGCTAAATTGTTTTTTAAAAGGCCATGAATCCAATTTTAATTCCTTAAGGGAAAAAGTTATTAAAGTTATCTATTGTCCTAAAACATTTTAATTGGTCTAAAATACTTCATTCCAAAAGAAATATCACCATTAGGAACAATTTTTGATTCCCCCCCACCCAGTTAAAAAATTAATGTGAATTGTAAAAAGAATGACATATGATGCTTAAGAAATCAAAATGAACAAATGAAAGCTTTTTTCATTCTTAGGAAATAACAGCTTGCTGTGTACATTACTGTGTAGAGTCCTCTAGACATTTTCTAGGCTTATTACAAGTATTCACACATGTAGTTTTTGTTTTTTGTTGTTATTTGTCTATTTAATGAGGTATTTTATACCTGTAATTCTGTAACTTTCTTTTTTTATTTAACAGTATAAAATATCATTTCATTTCTTCCCATTTAGGTCATAGAATTTCACCTTTTTTTTTCTGACTGCACATATAATATTCCATAGTTTAAATGGATCATAGTTCATCCATTCCAGCATTAAGGGACAGTATTAATGATTAGGTTTGATTTTTAGTGTTGTAAAAAATTGCAAGGGGTTTCCTGGTGGTCTAGTGGTTATGATTTGGTGTTTTCACCACCATGGCCTAGGTTCAGTCCCTGGTCAGGGAACTTAGATTCCACAAGCTTCGGGGTGCCCCCCCAAAAAGTTGCAGTGTGTATCTTGGTACATTTAACTTTGGATCCATGTGCTAGTTTTTCTGTAGAATAGATTCCTAAAAGTAAATTTGTTGAGTAATGGGTGCGTGCTAATTTGCTTCAGTTGTGTCCAATTCTATGCAACCCTATGGACTGCATACTGCCAGGCTCCTCTGTCCATGGGATTTTCCAGGCAGGAATACTAGAGTGGGTTGCCATGCCCTCTTCCAGGGGATCTTCCCAACCCAGGGATCGAACCTACCTCTCTTATGTCTCCTGCATTGGCAGGCCGGTTCTTTACCACTAGTGCTACGTGTGTGCACATTTAAAATGTGAATAGATAGTGACAGATTATCCTCCCAAAACACTGTACCTGTGTATATTTCCACTACCAATATATGAAAGTCATTTATTTGCTCTTATCCTTGCCAGTCACAGGAACTCATAAATTCAAAATATTTCTCTCACCATCTGGTAGGTGAAAAATTACACTTTGTTTAAAGTTGCATTTCTTGATGTATTTGTGAAAATAGCATTTTCAATTTCCCAGGCTACCTATAGAGCACCAATTCTAGGTCAGCCATCTACTGTTTGATTATTGACCATGCAAATAATGTTTTTTCTCCAGTAAATGATTGCATTTGCAGTGGCTAGGGCTTCCCTGGTGGCTCAGATGGTAAAGAATCCGCTTGCAATGTGGGACACCTGGATTTAGTCCCTGGGTTGGGAAGGTCCCCTGGAGGAGGGGATGGCAACCCACTCCAGTATTCTTGTCTGGAGAATCCCCATGGACAGAGGAGCCTGGAGGGCTATATAGTCCATGGGGTTGCAAAGAGTCGGACAGGACTAAGTGACTAAGCACAGCACAGAGTACCATGTTAGGCCCTGGGGTAAAATGAAAATCTGTCATTTTTTCAGTGTAATACTTATTGAAAGTCACACTCATTTTCCTGCTTTTCAGAACCTTGAATTTACCAACTTTTACCAAGCATAATGTCTAAAAACTTTCATTTGCCTACTCTTTAAATAGTGTATAAAATCTAAATGATGGCTGTTGAAGTATAAAACTTTATAGTTTCTTTCTGAAATAGTCTGTTTCAGGAATATAAGTGTGACATTGAACACGTGATCTTTCGGTTACCAGAATACATTTTGAAGCTTAAATTATAAATATTATTTATAATTCAGCTTTTTGATATATCTTTTGAATTGCTGTGCTTTGAATGGGAAATGAATGAGCAATTTCTGATCAGCCTCATATTCTGACTAAGCTAGAATGCATATATAATGCTGGAGTTTATAAATAGTGCTATTGGCTAGTTCCTGGAAGCTCTCTAGAAGGAATTTTCACTTTCTCGTACTGGAAAAACCTGCAGCTTCCTTCACTTGCCACACGATGGTGATCTTGCATGTTTTTCGGGGTTTTTTTGGTGGTGCCCTGGGCAGTGAAAGCGCAGTCCTAACCACTGACCACCAGGGAGTTCCCCTGTCTTGCATTTTGAATTAAGTGAATGACTGTCCAGGTTAATAAGGCTCAGGTTTTCAGAATGTCTGTTGCCTAAAATCTGAACATTGATAATCTTCAACTTGAAAGCAAGTTGTTTTTAAGGTTCATTTGTAAGCCATTTTTTTGTAGCTTGGAATGTATTTTCCATGAAAGTGAAGGTGTTAGTTCCTCAGTTGTGTCCAACTCTTTGCGACCCCATGGACTATAGCACGTCAGGCTCCTCTGTCCATGGAATTCTCCAGGCAAGAATACCGGAGTGGGTTGCCATTTTCCTGCTCCAGGGGATCTTCCCTACCCCGGGATTGAAGCCAGGTCTCCTGCATTGCAGGTGCATTCTGAACCACCAGGGGAAAAAACTCAAGCTTTTTTCAAAATGTGCTTTTTGGCTAAGTGTCAAGAAATATGACACCAATATATTTTTTTAAGGGTTCTTGCTAACATAAATGAGTTGCATTCCATTGATTTGGAATACAATAATAAATAGTCTACCTGCATTATAATAAATAGTCTAAAGAGAGATATTTTAGTGCATAGGACTGTGAGATAAGTTGACCTAACCTGGGCTCAGTTTCTACTACCTCTCTCTCTTTTGAACTTCATTGGTACCAGTTATGCCTGTTGCATTCCTGGGGCTTTCAGTGTTTTGTTATAAATCTTTTATTTTTGCCTTAAACTGTTACATAAGTATCATTTAGGTTTTTGTTGTTGTTGTCTTGTCATTTGATTGTCAGCATTTTTGTTTTGTGCTTTTTCCAATTCTATACAGCATATTTAGTTTATTTTTATAATCTATTTTTAAAACTTTGGATTATATATGTATTTCTGAAGGTAAAAATTCAAGTATTACAACTATGAAAGTTTTCCTTTCTTTTCTCTCCCTGTCCTAACTCCCCAGAGGTAACCATTTTTTGTGAATTTTTTCAGAAGTACCCTTCACATAGATATATATGTATGTTTTCTTTTACCCAAGTGAAATTTGCTCTGCAGTTTCTTTTTTTTACTTTATGGATCTTAGACATCTGTTTAAAAATAGATGCATGAAATACCATTGTTAACCATTCTCCTACTAATGGATTTGTTAGTGTTCAGAATTTTTTCTCAATTACAAGACATCTTCCAGTTCAGTTCAGTTCAGTTGCTCGGTTGTGTCTGACCTTTGTGACTCCATGAACTGCAGCACGCCAGGCCTCCCTGTCCATCACCAACTCCCGGAGTTTACCCAAACTCATGTCTGTTGAGTCAGTGAAACCATCCAACCACCTCATCCTCTGTCATCCCCTTCTCCTCCTGCCCTCAGTCTTTCCCAGCATCAGGGTCTTTTCAAATGAGTCAGCTCTTCGCATCAGGTGGCCAAAGTATTGGAGTTCCAGCTTCAACATCAATCCTTCCAATGAACACCCAGGACTGATCTCCTTAAAGATGGACTGGGTAGATCTTCTTGCAGTCCAAGGGACTCTCAAGAGTCTTCTCCAACACCACAGTTCAAAAGCATCAATTCTTTGGCACTCAGCTTTCTTTATAGTCCAACTCTCACATCCATACGTGACTACTTGAAAAACCATAGCCTTGACTAGACGGACCTTTGTTGGCAAAGTAATGTCTCTGCTTTTTAATATGCTGTCTGCTGCTGCTGCTGCTAAGTCGCTTCAGTCATGTCCGACTCTGTGCAACCCCATAGACGGCAGGCTCCCCCATCCCTGGGATTCTCCAGGCAAGAACACTGGAGTGGGTTGCCATTTCCTTCTCCAATGCGTGAAAGTGAAGCTGCTTAGTCGTGTATGACTTGTAGTGACCCCATGGACTGCAGCCTTCCAGGCTCCTTTGTCCCTGGGATTTGCCAGGCAAGAGTACTGGAGTGGGTTGCTATTGCCTTCTCCGAATATGCTGTCTAGGTTGGTCATAACTTTCCTTCCAAGGAATGTCTTTTAATTTTATGGCTGCAGTCACCATCTGCAGTGATTTTGGAGCCCCCCAAAATAAAGTCTGACACTGTTTCCACTGTTTCTCCATCTATTTCCCATGAAGTGATGGGACCAGATGCCATGATCTTCGTTTTCTGAATGTTGGGCTTTATGCTAACTTTTTCACTCTCCTCTTTCACTTTCATCAAGTGGAACCAGTCTGTTGTTCCATGTCCAGTTCTAACTGTTGCTTCCTGACCTGCATATAGGTTTCTCAAGAGGCAAGTCAGGTGGTCTGGTATTCCCATCTCTTTCAGAATTTTCCACAGTTTATTGTGATCCATACATTCAAAGGCTTTGGCATAGTCAATAAAGCAGAAACAAGACATCTTTGCTGATCCTTATATAACACATTTGGTTGTATGTGCATGTATTTCCATAGAACTGTCTCTGAGTCAGAGAGTGATTATGGTTTCAGCTTTTGATACTATTGAAACTAATGGTTCTCCAAAAAAGCTGTCTGAGTTTACATTCTCATTGTGTTTTAGAGGACCAATTTGCTCACCTTGAGGAAATGGGGCATAATCAATTTAAAAAATCTTTGCTCACATGGTATTTTAAACAATCATAGTGATCAGATCATTGTGAACACAGTCTTTCATCAGTTAGAACAGTGTGATTTTAATAGTATTTTAGTATTAATAATTGAGAGAATGCTGGGTAATTCAGTCTTTACTGTATCTTAAAATAATTAATAGCATTGCCCACTTCCCCTCTTCTCTACCCACTCCACGTGCCATCCACTGTCCCACTTCTCTGCTCCTCTTTGTAGCAGAACTTTGAAAGTGTCATTCATCTGTGACTCATGGTGTCAGTTCTCTCCATCTGACATGGCAGTTGTCAAGATATCACAGATGACCTTCACTTTATTAAATTCGTTGGTCATTCCAGTCAAACTGGCCTTTCAGCAAACTTGGTACATACTCTTCACTTGGATTTCAGGTCACCACGTTCATAGTTTTCCTCCTACTCTCTTGCTAGTAGTTCCTCTTAAGTGAACCCACAAATGGTTAAATGCCCAGAGCTCACTCTTTGGTGCTCTTCTCTTCTGACTGTCAGCTTTTCCTCTTGATCTCATCCAGCCCCATGATATTAAATACCATCTATATGTAGCTACCTGACTTCCAATTTTTGACCTCCAGTCCAGACTACTGTCTTGACCTCTGATCTCGCATATCCAACTGCACCCTTCTTAGTTGTATCCTCAGTAGATATCTCACACTTAATAAATCAAAAAATGAACTTCTGCCATTTTTCCCTTAAGCCAACTCAACACACACTCTTCCCCTTCTCAGTTGATGACAGCTCCACTTACTCAAGACAAAACCTTGGAGTTGTCCTTGACTCATCACTTTCCCTCACATTCTGCATCCAGTCTGTCAGGGAATCTTAATGGCTCTCCCTTCAACATAAATCTAGAATCTGGTCACTTGTCATCTTTTTCTGCTGCTGACTTTGTGTCACCGTCATGTCCTCCTCTCCCTTGAACTCTCTAGGTTCCTGGGTTAGTGCACTGGTCTCCTAAGTGGTCTCCCACTTCTACCCCTGCCCTTCTATGATCAATGTAAAACCCAGCAGATAGAGTGGTCTCTCTTAAATTCCAGCTTACTGCTCTGCTCCAGTGAGACTCATGTCACTCAGAATACGACCTAAAGCCTACGTGGTCTACAGGCACCTGCATGCTCTGATTTCTGTCACCTCTCTGACCTTGTACCCTGCCTCTCTCCCCTTGCTCCCTCTGCTCCAGGTACACTGGCTTCCTTTGTTTCTGGATCACACTATTTTAGCACATTTGCCCTTGCTGCTCTGTCTGGGACACTCAGATATATACGTGGTTCCTCTGCCACCTCATTCAAGTTTCTCCTCAAATGTCAGCTTTTCTGTGATGCCCACATTATGACTTTCCAATTTAAAGTTGCAATCGCCTTCCACCCAAATACCCTTACACTTCCAGTCCCCCTTACCTTGCCGAATTTTTTTCTCCAGGCATGCCTAATGCCTTTTAATATATGATATAATTCACTTATTATTCTTTTGCTGTTGTCTGTCTCTCCTAGTACAGTTCCATAAGGGCAGGGATCTTTTCCCTGATTTGTTCACTGATGGTTCCTGGGTCCTAGAATACTGCCTGGCACATAGTAGGTACTATATAAATATTTAATGAATGCATGAATGAAGTTTGTGTAAGCACACGCATGTGAAAACTTTTGCTTCTGAATTTTATAGTTATGGTTTTTAAAATTTTATAATAGAAATTTGAGAAAGTAAATTTATTGATGGTAATTTTTTTTAATTTTTAAAAATTTATTTTGAATGGGAGGATAATTGCTTTACAGTGTTGTGTTGGTTTCTGCCATACAGCAGTGTGAATCAGCCATAAGTATTCATATGTCCCTTCCCTCTTGAATTTCCCTCCCACTCTCCCCACCCTATTCCCACCCCTCTAGGTTGTCACAGATCTCTAGATTGAGCTCCCTGATTGTAAATTTATTGCTTGTAACTTTTCTTGTATCTTAAGTTTCAGATGGGCTTTCTTTTTCTAAATTTTCAGCTTCAGTTGTGGAGGGTCAAAAAGGTATCATTCCTCGTGCTATCCAAGAAATATTTCAAAACATCTCTGGAAAGCCTAGCATTGACTTTAATATAAAAGTGTCTTATATAGAAGTATACAAGGAAGACCTAAGAGATCTTCTAGAATTGGAGACATCAGTAAAAGATCTTCACATCCGAGAAGATGAAAAGGGAAACACAGGTGAAGTAGCCTACTTAATTAATAGCCTTCATTAGCAAATGAATATGATCTAGTTCAGTTTCTGGACATTTTCCAAGGATTCTTTAAAAATAGACATAGAAACAAAATGAATTTGTTTTTACTTTTAAATGGAGTAACTTACTGATTACCAGTAGCAGCTAATTCACCTAGGTGAAAAGTAGAAGTTCAGACCACTTGGTATGATGAAGTTATTAAGTTGTAATTCAAAATATAGCTGACCCTTGAACAATGTGGAGGGGGTTGGCAGTTAGGGGTGTTGACCCCCAATGTAGTCAGAAATCCAAGTATAACTTATAGTTGGCTTCTGTATCCATCGTACTTCATCAGCGGATTCAACCAACCTCAGGTTGTATAGTACTGTAGTATGTTACTGTTGAAAAAAAAAGCCGTGTATAAGTGGACCTGCACAGTTCAACCCCATATTGCTCAAGGATCAACTGTATTTATTTCCAGTAATCTGCCCCCTTCCTGGTCTGATCTTAAGAAAGACTATGACATAGGCTAAATTAGTTTTGTACTCTTTTTTTTTCTCGCAGAGTTACCCTGAGATTGGGGATGGCTTCTCCCTTTTGTGTTCATCCAAGTTCATCCAGAACTGTCCTTTCTGCCTTTCTGATTTGGTCCCAGCACACCTGTTGCTTCCTCTTTTTTAAAAAAATTTTAATTTACAGTTTTTGTGTTTGCTCCTTCACACTGACATTTATCTGTCCTTTGTTGTGCTTCTCAAGGTCTGACTTTCTGTACTGTGAACTTGTTAATATCATTAAATGTCTATTTGTTTGGAAATAGGAGAAGGTGAGAATGGGAAGGTCAAAATACAAGTATTTTAAAGAATAACACTTTCCACTTTTTTGTTTTAAAAGGTAATATGTTCAACATAAAACATTTAGAAAACATAGTAAAGTATAAGGAAGAAAGTTAAAGTTCAGAACTCAATTTTGGTGTGTTTTCTTCCAGATTTCTTTCTCTATTTCTTTCTCTGATTTTAAAAAATTAGACTTGCAACTCCACATATCATATATCTTATATTTTTACTTAATATTTATATTGTAAGAATTTCCACATCATTAAATATTTTTCAAATTTATGACTTTATGTGGTAATTTTATCTTCTGAATATATAATCTATTTGACTAACAGTCCGTTGTTGGACTTGTTGGACCTTACATTTAGGTTTTGGATTTTCCCGATTATTAGTAACAGTGACTGTTATTGCATGTCTTCTGCTAGAAAACACATTTAGTAGAATCTTGCTGGAGATAAAGGATCCTGCTAGAGGAATGATCATGCCTGAGGCATTTCCTAGCGGTTAGGAAAATAAGATTGTTAGCTCCTTCAGTGGCCTGCAGGGGGCAGTAAAGCTTGCCTCCTTGTAGGCCCTGTCTTTGCAACCCTAGCATTCCTGAGTGTTTGAAGGAATTGGTTTGTTTTTTTTTTAGAAAGAAAACATACATGGTACTCTGTGGCTTAATTAGATAATTTTGTATAGTTTATCTTTTCTAGACAAAATTCAGACTGATGTTTTGAGCTTCTGTATCTTATAAAATGTAATTATTGAATGTTTTTATCTTTTATTAAAAGTTACAAAAATAATATGTTTGTTGTAAAATGGAAAGTACAGAAGTGTACACTGTCACTCCTGATAAGCTTAATGATCAAAATACTTCATAACTGATAGCAATCCTGCAAAAATTTTAGTAGAATGTAAGTCTTAAGACAAATTGCTGCTTACCTTATAAAATGTCCCACTCACAACCCACATGCATTTGTTTGACATATGTATTGGGTTTCTCTGTGTCAAGTGGTAGTTGGTATCCAGCCTGGATGCTACACAATTAGCATCACCTTGGAAGTTTTCTTTTTTTTTAAGCATTTTAATTTTTTTGGACTTTGCTGGATCTTCAGTGCAGCATGCAACCTTCTCTAGTCATGGTGCAAGGGTGACATGTGGGATTTAGTTCCCTGCCCAGGGATTGAACCTGGACCCCTTGCATTGGGAATGCAGAGTCTTAGCCACTGGACCACCAGGGAAGTCCCACCTTGGAAGTTTTTTAAGAAATATTGATTTCTGTGCCCCACTTTTCACAAATTCTGATGTAGTATAGGATAGGGCATGGGTGTTGATACTTTCCCTTTTATAAAGGTCCCAGGTGATTTTCAGCTGGGTTTGAGAACCATAGTTAGTGCCAAGCTATAGGCTAGCATTAGGAAACTTTTTAAAAGTCATGCTATGATTTATGTTTACATTGTCATATTTTGTAATCACCATAGTTTAGCACTTCCTGTTGTAGTACAGGTACTTTAGAAATTTAAATGAACTGGGCTGTTAAGAAGAGTTGTCATGTTGAAAACAAGACAAAAAAGTGAATATTGTTTCAAGAAAGAGTGACATGTTAGGATCTGATTAAAGAGGAAGCATGATGCTGTAACTTGAGCACAGGTTTATTGCTGTGATTGAAATCCCAAATCTACCTACTCCTTTTTGAAATATTTTTGGATATAAACAGATAATACATGTAGTAAGCTTTGGTTTTTTTGGGTTCTCTTCTGCCATTGAAATATAAGCTTTTTTGCTTTTTTTGAGTTGCCTTGCACTCTAATGTTACATAGGAGGAACCTGTTTTTTGGAATGAATAACCAGCTTTATTTATACTGAAATATTCATTTATCACTGGGTATATGGTAAAAACCTTATTAGGATGGCTTGAATATTAAAGAAACTCAAAAGAGACTAATTTCTTTCAATTAATTTACTACTTACTAATTCTTTTGAGTTATATAGATAATTAATCTATAATCTTTTAATCAGTATGTTAGGCTCTACAAATCAAAATACTGGAATCAAGAATTTTTCTTTTATCAGCCATCTTAAAGAATTGAATGTGATTCCAAAAAAAGAACCCAAATTGTTTAAAACATATATGCATATATTACATCTTTTAGAATTTAAACATCAAAATGAATGCCATCTATTAAAATAATCCTGTTAGAAGGTTATCTAAAATTATTTAATGATGTAGCTGATGTTACTTTTTTCTTTTAATGCTATTGATAGAAAAGCTTTGTATTGAAGTATAGCTGATTAATAAACAATGTTATGATAGTTTTAGGTGAACAAGGAAGGAACTCAGCCATACATACACATGTATCTGTTCTCTCCCCTGGATCCCATCCAGGCTGCCATATAAATTGATTCGAGTTCCATCTGCTACAGTAGGTCCTTGTTGGTTATCCATTTTAAATACAGATACTGATTTTTTTTTCAAAGGGCTTGTCTTAGCTGGGCAGCTTAGCAAATGAAAATTGTTGTGTGGTTAACTTAACTCTACTGTATTTTGATTAAAACTTGTTTTACAAACTTGCTGTTGCTATTTTAAGTGATTGTTGGGGCCAAGGAATGCCAGGTGGAGAGTGCAGATGAAGTGATGAGTCTTCTGGAGATGGGGAATGCAGCCAGGCATACGGGTACGACCCAAATGAATGAGCACTCCAGTAGATCACACACAATTTTCACCATCAGCCTTTGTCAAGTGGACAAAAATAGAAAGGCAGCTGAAGATGGATCATGGCATTCCCATCGGCATATTGTCTCAAAGTTCCACTTTGTGGATTTGGCTGGATCAGAAAGAGTAACCAAAACGGGGAATACCGGTGAACGTTTCAAAGAATCCATTCAGATCAACAGTGGGTTGCTGGCTTTAGGAAATGTAATAAGCGCTCTTGGGGACCCACGCAAGAAGAGTTCACATATTCCATACAGGGATGCTAAAATTACCCGGCTTCTGAAAGACTCCCTGGGAGGCAGTGCCAAGACCGTCATGATCACTTGTGTCAGCCCATCCTCCTCAGATTTTGACGAGTCCTTAAATTCTCTCAAATATGCCAACAGAGCACGCAACATTAGAAACAAACCCACCTTAAACTTTAGCCCCGAGTCAGACCGTATGGATGAAATGGAATTTGAGATTAAGTTGCTTCGAGAAGCTTTGCAAAGCCAGCAGGCTAGTAGCAGCCAAACTAACCAGATCCATCAGGAGGGGACTCCTGATAAAAATAAGATCCATTCTCTTGAGGAGCAAGTCACTCAGCTACAAGGAGAATGTCTGGGTTACCAAAACTGTTTAGAGGAAGCCTTTACCTTCCTGGTGGATTTAAAAGATTCTGTGAGACTAAACGAAAAGCAGCAACACAAACTACAGGAATGGTTTAACATGACCCAGGAGGTCACCTTGTTCAGAGGACACCGGGGCGTTGGAAACCTGGAAGAAGGACCACAGCATATTACAGTTCTCCAGCTGAAACGAGAGCTTAAGAAATGCCAGGTACTTAGACACCACCTTAGTAGGTAACTTGTTTAAAGACTAAATTTATTTGGGCAAGTAAGAGTCATTTTGGGGTTTCAGAAGTTTTGGTCTTTTTTTTTTAAGAGTTGCATTTAAATTCTCATTTGCCTTTACTCTGTTTTTTTCTCCCTTTTATTTTCCTGTTGCTTTTCCTGTTACCCTGTTTTTTCTCTGTTTTCTTCTCCTCGTTTTCTTAGCTCCTCCTCTTTTCTCCTGATATTTTAATTTGTTGTATTTATTAAGTAGACTCTTGTGAACCTGGTTATTAATTTAGAGAATGAAAAGAAACACAGTTTCAGAAACAATATTAAGTTGAATTTTATTGTTTTTAATCCCTCTTTAGGTCAGTGCTTTTTGAAAGAAAAATACTTCATCTCTTGAGTTTGGAGTTTTGATTCTTTAGAGAAATCATCATGTTTGATAATATTTAAGGAATGTAGCTATGTACATGTATACATATTATATATATGTTAAACTAAGAATTACATTTCTCTACTTGTCATTCATAAAGACATTTATTATTTAAAGATTATGTGTCATTGGGGAAATAATGGAGAACAGACATACTTATTTATGCTTATGTGGCATTTGCATTCTGGTAGGCAAATGGATCGGAGAAGGCAATGGCACCCCACTCCAGTACTCTTGCCTGGAAAATCCCATGGACAGAGGAGTCTGGAAGGCTGCAGTCCATGGGGTCGCTGAGGGTCTGACACGACTGACCGACTTCACTTTTCACTTTCATGCATTGGAGAAGGAAATGGCACCCACTCCAGTGTTCTTGCCTGGAGAATCCCAGGGACGGGGGAGCCTGGTGGGCTGCCGTCAATGGGGTCGCACAGAGTTGGACATGACTGAAGCGACTTAGCAGCAGCAGCAGCAGGCAAATGGATATTCCACCATTTTTTTAAACATAGGAAAACATATAGGTAATAAGATAGCTTTCTAGTTAGAAATCTTTCTTCAGTATCTTTTTTAATGTGTATTAGAAAGAAACCTCTATTACAGCAATTCTCGAACTTTTTTTTCACAAGGCTACTTTCTTCAAATTGAGGTCCCCTAAAGATCTTTTGTTGATGTAGTTTGTATCTATTCATATTTACCATATTAGAATTAAAACAGAAAATGTAAACTACTAGTTCACTTAGAACTAACAATAATAACCCAATTAATGTTAACATAAGGAGCATTTTTTTCATGAAAAATAACTATTTTCCAAAACAAAAAATTTAAGAGTGGAATTGTTTTATATTTTTGTGACTCTTTTCATGTCTGACTTAATAGAACACAGGTGGATTCTCATATCTCTCAGCATTCAGTTTGTTGCAATATATTTAGTTGAACTGTGTGAAGAAAATCCAGACTCATCTAGATTTGTAGTTGGAGGGGAAGAATATATTAGTGATTTTTTCAGGTAATTGTGAATATCCTTTGATATTACATCAAAACTCAACAAGTAGAAATTTCCTAAAGGTTACTTGTTATGTGGGATTTGAAACCATTTTGTTACATTACAGTTCACTGATTTTTATCTTACATTTTGAATGGATCTTTTATCCACATGTGATTTTTGAATCAGCATGCATTGGACTCTTGAGAAATATTTGTTTACTAAGTTATGAAGATTTTTCAGTGTTAACATATTCACAATATAATATTAAAAAATCACATTTATTAATATCACCTCTGATCTCACCTCCTGCAAAATCTTTAAGTATTAGGAGCTGTCAAGTTTATAGTAGCAGAAATGTTTTCCAAAATTCTGATTTTTGTACGAAACTTGAATTTTATCATTTGCAGTAAATACTGTTAGTTGTTTTCCTTGAAATGATGTCACACACCCAAATGTGAATAGCTTATCTGTTGTTCTTTAGGGTAAAAATAGCACCCTATGAAAAATGTGGCTAGTTTAGCTTGTAACTCAACAACTGCACAAGATTTTTTGCACCCAGTAACTCTCATCCTTCAGTATACAGAAGAACTACTTTATACCTGCTGATTTTGACACATAGAATACTAAAAAAAATGCTCATGTGCTGAGATTTAATAAAATCATTTTTATTGCTTCATCAGGATATTCTTAAGTGGCTCTCCATCCTCTCTTAAATACCTCTTAAAGGACTTTGTCGCTTTTTTCCTCCATGATTTGAACACAGGAGCAGTATGTGAACATGAATATACTCTACAGATAAACACTTTTTAAAAACACTTTTAAATAAAAAATAAACAATAAAGCTGTAGTTTATAAAGTACATGTAACAACACCATATGCAGCACTGGGAGAACAATTACATTGTAAGCTCTCAGACTGACAGTTAATTGCCCAGAGCAGAGGATATGGGCTAATGAATATTTTATTTTAAAAAGAGAAAAGTCATAAGGTCACATAAACAGGGTTATAAGGACCATCAGGGTCATGCATCCTGTCCTATTTGGTCATTTGAACATCCCAAGCAGAAAAAAGAAGGAACTCTCCCAAAGGCCCCAAGGGAAGGCTGTGGCAAAATCAAGGCTGGCCTCAGTCCATGGGTTCCCAGTGGAGAGGCCTGTCCATCTCCATGCCACCACCTGAGGAGTCATGTGCATGCTGTGTTTTTGAGAATGCAATTTTGTTTGCAAATCAGCTACTCATTCTTCTCTTTTCCTGTGTCTTAGTGGAAAGAGCACAGGCTTTAGATCCAGACAGGCCCTGAGGTTGGCTGTCAGGAGTTTGGTTTATCCACTGTGTTGTCCTGGAATGGTGTTCACTCACTAAACTTTACTTTCTTCATGAAAATGTTTAATTTCTTCAATGAGATGTTTTTAAAATCCCAAGTTAACAATCTAGTATAAAGTAAGCCCTTGACCAATGTTAATTTTCTATTTATTTAGTTCAAAATTTAAAAGTATTATTTGCATATTCCAAGTTTATTTGGTGACAGGAATAATTCACCAGGAACTAAGAAAACTATATGTTTAACTATATTTCCAAACATCTTCAAAATATATCTCTTTGTAGTAAAAGGGTGCAAAGTTAGCAAATGTTCTTTCTTTTAAATATCCATTATAAATATAGAGCATTCTTATACTATATAGGTCAATTTGGGAAATGTGACCTTTTTCATTTCTGAAGACCCACATTAAAAAACTCATGGCAGTTCTAGAAAACTTGTAAACACCTTATTGAATGTACCATAGACTTTGAATAACTGGCTTCAGTCTTAAAATACAAGAAATAAAAATAAGGACTGTCTTCCTATCTTTTTGGTGACTAATTCTTACGTTATACCAGTGATAGGTCCTCTCAGCTGTTTCTGCCTTCTTTATAATAGAGAAACAAGAGAAAAAGGGTAAGAAGATTTTAAGAGTCGTTGCCAGGCTGTCATTAAACCACAGTTTTTGTGGTATTATGTGGTTTCTCTTGAATATTTTCCATGGTGACTCTCTCTTGTGCTTTCTTTCCCCCACTCCCAGTGTGCTCTTGCTGCTGATGAAGTAGTATTTAATCAGAAGGACTTGGAGGTGAAGGAGCTAAAGGATCAAGTGCAAATGATGGTGCAGGAAAACAAAGGACATGTTGTTTCTTTGAAAGAAGCACAAAAAGTGAATAGATTACAGGTAGAGTTAATGTACCTTGCTCTGTGTATTTCACTGGAACAGTACCTGACTAAAATAGCATTGTAAATGATAAGTAGGAATGTTTGCAAAAATAGGTTTCAGTTGAAGAGTTCTGAACACAAGCACCTGAAAGAGTTATTACAGGTGAAATTGGTGTGAAGGGAAAACATTTTTATTGTTAGCTTGACTTATATTTCACAAATATAGAGTCTAATACCCAGGAATTTAAATTTGCAAGTCATGTTGTAGTTATCCTTTCTTTTTACTTTCCCTTCTGTTTGCCAGAGTAGTAGGCAATGGGATATTGTTAAGTGTTGGAAGGTAAACACATCATTTAAAATTTTGATTTGTTAGATTACTGTTTTATACTCCATCAATGATTTGCTCATTTGATTTGGCCAAATCTTTCAAATTCTGTATCTTAGGTTTTCTGTATTAACATGGATGTGCCTTCAGTGTAACATGGTATGTCCCTAAGTATTGGGTTGGCTAGAAATTTAGTTTGGATTTTTCCATAAGATATTTTGGGCCAACCCAATATTATACACCCTGGCTGTGAACCCTCCCGTCCCCCATACAGTTCATTTCATTTAAAGCCTTTAGCTTCCTATCAGGGAGTAACTACTGTCCTGAATAATGATCTGATCCAGGAAAAATTAGACTTTGATTTTGATATTACTTTCTTCTTTTCTTTTTTTTTTTTTAACCGTTCTATCTCTGTATTACTTTAAAAAAATAGCAAAAGTAGTTTTAGTCATTTAGTTGTGTTTGACTCTGCAACCCATGTACTGGTGTCTGCCAGGCTCCTCTGTCCATCGGATTCTCCAGGTAAGGATACTGAAGTGGGTTGCCATTCACTTCTTCAGGGGATCTTCCCAACCCAGGGATCAAACCCAGGTGTCCTGCATTGAAGGCGGATTCTTTACTATCTGAAAACATATATAAACTAAACTGTGGTGTTCAGTGAATTATCACAAAGAGAACTTCTACGTAACCACCACCAGTTCAAGAAACAGCAAACTGCTAGCCCCAGAACCCCGTAGTCTCTTCTCAGAGAGAGCTGCTCTCCTAACTTTGATAGTGATAATTTCCTTGCTTTACTTTGTGGTTTTACTATGTATCCTTGAACTCTGCAATTTAAGTTTTGGAATTTTTATAAATTTAATCATTCAATATACATTCTTTAGTATCTGGTTGCTTTTACTGAACCTTTTGTCTATTCTGCTTCATCCACGTTTTTGTGTGAAGCTGTAGCTGGTTAGTTTATAGCTGTATAGGATATCATTGTATGACTATTTCACAATTTATTTATCTTTCTACTGTTGATAGATTTTTTTTTCCTATGAATTTTCTCATGCATGTCCCCTGGTGCACACACACGCATTTCTTTTGCATTTGTGCCTAGAAGTTGAATTGCTAGATCATACATAGGGTAGGCAAATCTTCAACTTTAGTAAATAATACCAAACTTGTTTTCCAGTTTAAACTTGCACCAGCACTGTATGAGCATTCCTGTTATTCCGCTTGCTTGCCAGCATTTGTTAATTGTGAATTTTTTAGGTCTTAGGCGATCTGGTAGGTATGTAATGTTATTTTATCGTGTTTTTAAAAATGTATTTCTTAATTTAAAAATTTTATTTATTTATTTATGGCTGGGCTGGGTCTTTTTTTGCTGTGCATAGGCTTCTTTAGTTGTGGAGAGTGGGGCCTACTCTCTAGTTGCAATGTGTGGGCTTCTCATTTGCAGTAGCTTCTCTTTTTGCAGAGCCTGGGCTCTCGGGTGCGTGGGCTCAGTAGTTGTGTATGGCAGGTATGTAATGTTATTTTATTGTGGTTTTAATTTTCGTTTCCCTGATGGCTAGTGAAGTTGAGCACGTTTTCATGTTTTTTCTTTTTTTTTTTGGACTTTGGGTACCTTCTTTTTTTTTTTTAATTATTTTTGGCCACACTGGGTCTTCGTTGCTGCACCTGGGCTTTCTCTAGTTGCGGCAGGAGCTACTCTTCATTGCAGTGAGGGCTGTTCTCTGTTGCAGTGAGCAGGCTTCTCATTGCAGTGGCTTCCCTTGTTGCGGAGCATGGGCTCTACGCACTTGGGCTTAGTAGTTGTGGCACACGTTCTTAGTTGCTCCATGGCATGTGGGATCTTCCCAGACCAGGGATCGAACCTGTATCCCCTGCATTGCAAGGTGGATTCTTAACCACTGGACCACCAGGGAAGTCCTTGGGTACGTTCTTTTGTGAAATGCTCTTTCAAGTCTCTTGCTTGTTTTCCTACTGGACTAAGTCTTCCATTATTATGTTTGCCTTTCACATTTAAGCTCTATAGTCCTGAAATTGATTTTTGTATGCAGGATAAAGCAAAGGTCAAATTTCAGTTTTTTTCCAGGTAGATATCCATTTGTTCCAGCATTATTTATTGAAAAGGCCATCTTTTCACCACTATTCTGAGTGCTGTTTGTCATAAGTCAGGGTTCATTCATGCATGAATGTATTGTGTATTTCTGGGACTTCTGTTGTACCCCACTGGCTTGCCTGTCCTTGGACCAGTGTCACATTTCTTATTTATTGTAGGTTCCTGATAAGTCTAGGTGTATCACTTATCCATGAACTTGGTTTATTCCTCCATTTACTCACGCTTTCTTTGGTTTTTCTCAGTAGTGACTTTTTTGGGTTTATGTTTAAGTATTGAACATCTTTTGTTAGATTCATTCCCAGGTGCTTTATTTTTTTATGTGACTATGAATGGAATCTCGCCAGATTTCCATTTTCTTAATTGTTTGTTGGTATGTGTAACTGTATTGGTTTGTGAATATTGATAGCTTATACCAAGCAACCTAATAAGATTCATTTTTAAATTCTGATATTTTATGTAAATTCTTTGGGGTTTCGTTTATGATTGTGTCATCTGCAAATGATGACATTTTTATTCCTTCATGATCTTTATGCTTTCTTTTTTTTTTTTTTTTTAAGCCTTTCTTCATTGACTTTGATCTTCAATACAGTATTGAATACAAGTGGTGATAGGAAATATTCTTGTCTTGTTTCCAACTATAAAGGAAAATCTTTCATTGTTTCACTGTTAAGTATCATGTTTGCTGTAGGTATTTTTTTATTTATTCTTTATCAAACCAAGGAAACATTCTTTGCTGAGAATTTTTATTATGAATGCATGTTACATTTTATCAAATGATTTTTCTTTATCATGATTTTCCCACTTTATTCTGTTAATGTGGTGAATTGTACTTTTTTTTCCAATTTTTACACCAATCTTTTATTCCTGAAATAAACCTTTTTTTTTTTTTTTTTTGGTCATGATGTATTGTTATGCTGGGGGTCCCCAAGACCACCCTCAGGTTGGATACTGTACCTGGAGGACTCAGCATACAGTTGTGCTCATCAGTTCAGTCGTTCAGTCATGTCCAACTCTTTGTGACCCCATGAACTGCAGCACGCCAGGCCTCCCTGTCCATCACCAATTCCTGGAGTCCATCCAAACCCGTGTCCATTGAGTCGGTGATGCCATCCAACCATCTCATCTTCTGTCGTCCCCTTCTCCTCCTGCCTTCAATCTTTCCCAGCATCGGGGTCTTTTCAAATGAGTCAGTTCTTCGCATCAGGTGGCCAAAGTATTGGAGTGTCAGCTTCAACATCAGTCCTTCCAATGATCACCCAGGACTGATCTTCATTAGGATGGACTGGGTGGATCTCCTTGCAGTCCAAGGGACTCTCAAGAGTCTTCTCCAACACCACAGTTCAAAATCATCAATTCTTCGGTGCTCAGCTTTCTTTATAGTTCAACTCTCACATCCATACATGGCCACTGGAAAAACCATTATTAGGCATGGACCTAATAAAAGAAAGCAAAGGGAACAGGAACATAGAGTGAAGTCCAGAAGAAATCAGGCACAGGCTTCCAAGAACTGTCTCCCAGCGGAGTCACCCACATGTACTTAACTCCCCCAGCAAAGATTGTGACAACCTACGTGAAGTGTTGTCTACTGAGGAGACTCAGGTTTTATTGAGAACTGGCCCTGAAGACATTCTCTGACCACCATCTACCAGAATTCCAGACTAGCAGAAGGAAAGGAAAGCAGGTGTTCAACATAAACCACCTTGTCTGCACAGACACTTTGAGCACAGTGAGCCACTCTTACTTGATAGGGTATTGGGAACCCTGTTAGGATCCGAGTTCCCAGACACCAGCCAATGAAAAACCTTGTATGCAGGTCCTTCAAAGGATAGCAGTTAAGTCTTCTGTGTTAATTTACTGTTTTCTACAAATGTCCTTGATTTGGTTTGTAATTATTTTGTTTAGGATTTTAGCATGTCTATTCATGTGTATATTTTTCTTTTCTCAAAATATTCTTGTCAGATAGGTAGCATTCCTTCTTTTTCTATACTTGGGAAGAGTGTATGAAGAATTGTTGTTATTTCTTCCTTAAATATTTGGTTGAATTCACTTGAAAAATATTTGGGCCTGGAAAATTTCTCTGTGGAATGTTTAATTACGAATTCAGTCACATTTTCCTTTTGTCCCCTTTTTGGTAAGGTCTGTTTTTCTAAGAATGTAACAGCTGTTTCATATTGCAATAAATATGTTGAAATGTTTATAATAGTCTCACCTCTTTAATGTTTTTAGACATGTAATGATATCCCGTTTTTCGTTCCTGGTTATCTGTGCCTTCTCTCTCTCTCTTTTTTTTTTCCCTTGATCAACTTCACCAGAGGTTTATCAATTTTTTTAGTCTCTTCAGAGACTAAATTCTTTTTTTAAAATTATAATTTTATTTATTTACTTATTTGTGGCTGTGCAGGGTCTTCGTTGCTTTGCTCCAGCGTTTCAGTCTAGTTGTGGCAAGTGGGGGTTACTCTCTAGTGCACAGACCTCTCATTGCAGTGGCTTCTTTTGTTTTCGAGCACAGGCTCTAGACCACGTGGGCTTCAGTAGTTGCAGCACCTGGCTTAGTAGTTGCAGTTCCCGGGTTCTAGAGCATAGCTTCAGTAGTTACGTTGCATGCGCTTAGTTGCTCCCCAGCACGTGGGATCTTCCCAGATCAAGGATCAAACCTGTATCTCCTGCATTGGCTGGCAGATTAATCGTTACCATGGAGCCACTGGGGAAGCCCACAGAGAGCCATTCTTGACTCTGATGATCTTCTCTGGTATATGTTTGTTTATTATTTAATTAATTTCTACCCATATCTTTATTATTTAGTTTTTTTCTGCTTTTTTTAGGGGCATAGAATCTTATGCTATCTTTCTAAATTGTTTAGATGGGTGCTCAGTTCATTGATTTTTAGCCTTTCTATATATTTTTAACCATCTATAATATATGCATTTAAGATTATATGTTTCCTCCTAAGCTTATCTTTGTCTGCATTCCTCATTTGGCTCAGATTTTTCCTGATTTTTATTGTGAGTTTTTTCTTTGATCTGTGGGTTATATAGTTAGTTATTGTATTTCCAACACATGAAGGATTTCTTTTTATTAATTTTTAGCTTAATTGCATTGTTGTCCATACGACTTCAGTTCTTTGTGTTGAGACTTGCTTTATGGCTCAGCATAAGGCCAGTTTTTGTAGATATTACAGATATGCTTGAAAAGATTTTGTATTCTGTAATCATTGAGTTCTCCTAATTCTGTTAATCCTCTTATTCAAATCTATATTTTTACTCACTTTTTTGGTCTTTTTTTTTTTGTCCTATCAGTATTTTAGAGGGATGTTAAGATCTCTTACTATAATTTTTGGATTTGTCTTGCAAATACAATTTTTGCATTTTATATATATTGAAGCTGGGTTATTAAGTGCATAGAAATGTAGAATTGTTACAGCATCCTGGTGAATTGACCTTTTTTTTAAAAAAATCTTTTTTTAACTTCATTTTATCTCCCAACGGTTCTTGCATTTAAGTCTATTTTATATTAACATAGCTATACCAGCTTTCTTTTGATTAATATTTACATGGTGTCTCTTTTTCCATCTTCCCTTTAATCTTTCTTTATTGATTTTAGTTATGCTTCTTGCAATTAGCAGGTTAGACAATTTTATAGTTCTTTCTGGTAGTCTTTATCCTTTAATTGGATTGCAAGTTCATTCCTGAATTTAATATAATTACTATTATATTCTGGTTATAATCCCACCATTGTGGTTTTTACTTATCCTATCTACTATATATTCATTTTTCTCTCCTTCTTAAATTTTTTTGGATTTAATTGCTTTAAAAGTTGTACTTTCACTGTTTTTAGTGGTTATCCTGGAGAGTATATACCATGCACCCTTGACTTAAAACAGTCTAATATTAACTGGTATTTTTACCCTTTCCCCGGAGAATAAAAGGACTCCATTTAGTATCCACCTGCAACTTATATGCTATTGTTTTATATTTTAATTATCTGAATATGTGGTTTTTAAAATAAAGTTACATTTTATAGTTCAGCATTAATACAGTGAAACTTTAGGGTCTGCTTTTTTTCCTGCTATCTAAACATTATAGTACATGTGAAGTATTTAAGATGAATGACCTTTCTTTTTTATATAATTTTGTGTTTATAAAACAAAGCTTATGTGCTTCAAAATTTTTCTTTAGAGGATACACAGAAAGCTAAACCACACAGTGTCTCTCTCTCTCCCCCAAGCACCCATAAACAACATATTCTGCCTTTGATTTCCAAGTTCGTTCTCCCACGACTCTCAATTGCATGTCTTCTATCTCTGTGTTTGTGACTTTCTTTTTCACTGAGTGAAGGCTTTCACTTCACAGCACCTCTTTCACTTCACTATACCTGTTACCACTTTCTGTTTCCTTTGCTGTCATCTTAGCTGTTTGCCGTTTTCTATACTTTTCAACTTTCTAGTCTTTTGTTACTTCTTGGATTTCACTCTGAAAGTTCAGACTTTTATAAAGATCAGCTAATCATAGTGCTTCAAGTGGGCAAGCTAACCAATCACAGTGTATGGGGTAGTGTCTTGTACTAACTGATTAGTTGTATTTGTTCCTGCTTACTATTCAAAAGTTTTTAACACACAGGACAGTCCTAAATTCTTGTGAACAGCAGAAGGCTAGTCTTTGGGGGTTTTTTTTGTTTGTTTGTTTGGTTGGTTTTTAGAATTTTTTTTGTTTTGTTTTGGCTGTGCCTTACAGCATATGGGATCTTAGTTTACCGACCAGGGATTGAACCCATGCCCTCTGCAATGGAATTGTGGAATCTTAGCCACTGGACCACTAAGGAAGTCCCAGAAGGCTAGTCTTTGGATAAGTTAGGTTTTATTGTTTTGTTAAGGTAGTTGTGATTTTGTGATCAATGTACAATTTATTTTTAATCATTAACCCATACTGAGTCTCTCCATTTTTTAAATTCTTCTCTTTCTTCTATAAAGAATGAAAAAATAATAGAACAACAACTTCTTGTGGATCAACTGAGTGAAGAACTAACAAAACTTAACCTGTCAATGACTTCTTCAGTAAAGGAAACTTGTGGAGATGGGCCAGATACCAGGATACTTGAAAAGAGACCATACACTGTACCATTTGATACTCGTTTGGGGCATTATATTTATAGTCCAGCAAGATTGGATTCCAGGAAGGTAAAGTCTAAGCATTAGTTTCTTTCTTTTGAGGTTGTATACAATATAATATCACAGTGTATTTATATAGTCTTAGCAGGCTTTTTTTTTTCTGTTTGGTTTCATAGACTTTTTGTGTATACTCTTTTTCTGTTATGTATACCCTCTTTAAAATCATGCTTCTTTTCAGTAAAATTAATGATTAAGAGAAGGTATAGTTGTATTTGAAAGGAAGAGTTGAAGATAACGCTTAGATTTATCAAGGAGAAAAAAAAGCTACTCTTTGCCATCATATTAATATTTTCAGATATGACTAAGTCCGATATCTTCATAAATTTTTTTCTTTCTTTAATCACACCAAGTTGATGAGGTTGGAGGTATTTATTTTGAGTTATTTGGTCTGTCTATTTTCAAAATGATATCCATGTATTAGTCAATCTTGTCTGATATAATTGCTGTTGCTGCTGCTGCTAAGTCATTTCAGTTGTGTCCTACTCTATGCGACCCCATAGATGGCAGCCCACCAGGCTCCTCTGTCCCTGTGACTCTCCAGGCAAGAATACTGAAGTGGGTTGCCATTTCCTTCTCCCTCTGACAATTAATTAAGATTGTATAAAAATGAGTATGAAGTTTCATTTAATTTTTAAATTTTACTTTATAAATTTTATTTATAAAATGTGTATATATATATGTGGATGCACAGATTTCTCTTGAAAAATCAAAATCAAGGAACCTCCACCATGGAAAAGACTAATTAACAGACTCATGAATTTTGGTTTCTATTTATTAATTTTAGGAAAGGAAATGATTTATTTGAGATATGTTGGATACAATCTGAGGGATAAGAAATGTGGGAAGTGTCATAGACTTTGCAGTCAGGCAAGCTTGGGTGTGAACACCAGCTCTGTGATGTAGGCCTGGAGGGATGACTAAACCTGTGTGAACCCCAGGCTCCTTATCTGTCGCGGGGGTGGGGGGGGACCTGTAAGGGGTATAGGGAGGACTTACATGAGATGGTGATTCCAAAAGTGCCTGGCACACTACGTCCTATAACATACATGTTTATGGGGTACCTCTCCTGTGTCCCAGGCTCTGTGCCTCATTGTGAGTAAGACAGATGCTACTATTACTGTATAGTTTTCAGCTTTGACTGGTTGGATTTAAAATTTAAACTTTTGCTGCTATTAATTTCAGTTGAAATTTCTACAGTTATTGATATTTTCTTTTGGTTGAATGTATGGTAAATTTTCATACAACATTTAAGAAGAAAGATAAGTTCTTTATAGAACTGAAATTAGATATCTATTAATTCTACTTAATATTTTTACTCTTGGTTAGTAATGTGAATTTCCGGTTTCTGTGCATTCTCTTATTTTATAAAAATAACATTTTTTTCTGATTATAAAAATTAGACATTTATTTTCTCTCTCAGTGTCTGTTTCTTTTTCTTTTTTACTAGACTTTCACACACACACACTCGCACACACATTCTTTGAGGAGACAGCTCCACAGGGTATTGAAAAGGACCTGGGCCTCTCTGTTCTCATCTCTAGTTGTTTGATTAGACCTGAAACAGCCATGATTGGAATAAAGATTTCCACAGTTATTGTTTCAAATTAACAAATTCTTTTTTTTTTTTTAATTTTAATTAATGTTATTACCCCTGTTCACTTTCAAGGGTTCTAGTTTGGAAAACATATTGTGTGATTACCATAGCTTAGAAGAAGGTAGATACACTATAAGACTTGTAGCACCTCTGTGGTTACAGGTGATCTCCAAGTTTGCTTGTGACCAAGTGAAATTAAAATGTAACAGGAAGAAAGAACCAGTGAATTTTCCAAAAGATTGCTATGACACGGAAGGAAAAGATCCTGACCAGAGATAGCCCCTTATGTTGACAAAGGGACACACTTATTCCCAGTGCTGTTTCCTTCACTATGGATGGACATATGTATTCAAATGAGGAAATTCTTAGTTTTGTTTTTAAAATTTAGTGGCTTCCAGCCATTAAAAGAAGGGGAAAAGGGAGAAAATGCACAGGTAATATAACCAGCAGTTTTGAGAGTTCTCTTTCTCCTGTTGTGTGTCCAGGACTCTTGGCCCCTCTCTTGCTTAGACTGCTGAAGCAGACACAAAGGCTTGTATGGGAAGATGCAAAGCACACCAAGCCTTGTTCAAGTCTTGTTTCCTGTTACATTGTTCTCATTGTTCTAGAATGAGAGGAGGATTTCATATTAAACACCAAAACTAGCTAAATTAAGCCAAAGAAGACGTCTGAAATACCGTTTCATTTTTCTCCCTGGATTTCTGTCTCCTTGGCAGAAGTTGGGCTAATATTTTCCAGCTCTAATATTTTCTTTTGAAATTCAGCTCTAGTATTTTCTTGAAGTAAAAACAATCTGACAAGGGAAATATTTCCTCAACTTAAAATTCTCTCAAAAAAAAAGAGGGACAATGGCTTAATCAGTTTTTAAAAAATGTTTGTTTTTGGTTGTATTGGGTCTTCATTGTTGTACTTGCTGCTGCTGCTGCTGCTAAGTCGCTTTCTCTAATTGCTGTGAGCAGGGCTTCTCTTACTGCAGAGCACAGCTTCTTGGCACATGGTCTTCAGTAGTTGCAGTGTGCAGGCTCAGTAGCTGTGGCTCGTGGGCTCCAGAGTGTGGGCTCAGTGGTTATGATGCACAGGCTTAGTTGCTCCCTGGCATGTGAAATCTTCCCAGACCAGGGATTAAACCCATGTCCCCTGCATTAGCAGGTGGATTCTTATCCACTGTACCACCAGGGAAGTCCTTGAATAAGTTTTTAAATTGATTGCAAAAATAGTTTGATTTTATTTCCTATGGTTTAGTCGCTAAATTGTGTCCAACTCTTGGATCCCATAGATTGTAGCCCTCCAGGCTCTCCTGTGCATGGGATTCTCCAGGCAAGAATACTGGAGTGGGTTGCCATTTCCTTCTCCAGGGGATCTTTTCGACCCAGGAATCGAACCTGGGTCTACTGTGTTGCAGGGAGATTCTTTTCCAACTGAGCTGTGCTGTGCTGTGCTTAGTTGCTCAGTTGTGTCTGACTCTTTGCGACCCCATGGGATGTAATTGGTCAGGCTCCTCTGTCCATGGGGATTCTCCAGGCAAGAATAGTGGAGTGGATTACCATGCCTTCCTCCAGGGGATCTTCCCAACCCAGGGATCAAACCCAGGTCTCCCTCATTGGAGATGAATTCTTTACTGTCTGAACCACCAGGGAAGCCTACCAACTGAGCTACAAGGGATATATTGGAGGGAAATGGTGAAAGGATCTTATTTATTTTAAAAGCATTTTATTGAGACTTCCTTGGTGGTCCAGTGGCTAAGATTCTGAGCTCCCAATGCAGGGGGCCTGGATTCGATCCCTGGTCAGGGAACTAGATCCCACATGCCACATCTAAGACCCAATGCAACCAAATAAATAAATATTTCTTTAAAAAACATATTACTTATGTGTGTATGTATACATATATATGTACTTCTTACATTTATTTTTAATTGGAGGAAAACTGCTTTACAATGTTGTGTTGGTTTCTGCCACTCAACAATGCAAATCAGCCATAACTACACATATATCACCTCCTTCTTGAACCTCCCTCCACTCCCTGATCCCACCCCTTTTAGGTCATCACAGAGCACCAAGCTGGGCTCTCTGTGTTACGTAGTAATTTCTCACCAGCTATCTATTTTACACATGGCAGTGTATATATGTCAATGCTATTATATATATATACACACACATGCACACACACACACACACATTTTTTGTTTGTTAATACTAAATTGCTATTTAGATTCAGCTACTTTGGACACTTTTTAAAATTTATTTATTTTTTAATTGAAGGATAATTGTATATATACTTTTATAGCTAGCATTTCTCACCTAATGTATCACGAACACTTGACAATCATTAAATATTCTGGAATATATCATGATTTTGATGGGTAATAACATTCTAAGTGAATGTCATTTTGTACTTTTTCCTGTTGTCACACATTTGTTTTCAACTATCTCTTAATCTAAAAGGTTTAACACCAAAATGGAATTTTGGGATTTATCTACTTAAGTAGAAATCCTAAAGAAATTGCCTCTCACAACTAAATATAATAATATAACTTATCAAATTAATAGAAAAAAAGAGTAAGGGGCTCATTTGTCTTAACAGATACTGGAAGCTCATCTAATGAAATGTAAAATTGACCTAGATTTAAACTTAAGGCAAAAATGTAACAGAGGTTTCTGTTTTCTTAATGTGATTAATATGATATAATTAAAGCCAAATACCACTGTTAGACACACCAAAATGGTACTTTGGAAGGAAAAAATTACGAAGCTGGTACCAGTCATTACGTAAGTTTTATTTATTTATTTATTTATTTATTTTTAATTTTATTTTTACTTTATTTTACTTTACAATACTGTATTGGTTTTGCCATACATTGACATGAATCCTCCACGAGTGTAAACGAGCTCCCAATCCTGAACCCCCCTCCCACCTCCCACGCCATATCATTTCTCTGGATCATCCCTGTGCACCAGCCCCAAGCATCCTGTATCCTGTATCGAACATAGACTGGAGCTTCGTTTCTTACATGATAGTATACATGTTTCAATGCCATTCTCCCAAATCATCCCACCCTCTCCCTCTCCTTCAGAGTCCAAAAGTCCGTTCTATACATCTGTGTCTCTTTTGCTATCTCGCATACAGGGTTATCATTACCGTCTTTCTAAATTCCATATATATGTGTCAGTATACTGTATTGGTGTTTTTCTTTCTGCCTTACTTCACTCTGTATTGGCTCCAGTTTCATCCATCTCATTAGAACTGATTCAAATGTATTCTTTTTAATGGCTGAGTAATACTCCATTGTGTATATGTACCACAGCTTTCTTATCCATTCATCTGCTGATGGACATCTGGGTTGCTTCCATGTCCTAGCTATTATAAACAGTGCTGCAGTGAACATTGGGGTACACGTGTCTCTTTCAATTCTGGTTTCCTTGGTGTGCATGCCCAGCAGTGGGATTGCTGGGTCATAAGGCAGTTCTATTTGCAATTTTTTAAGGAATCTCCACACTGTTCTCCATAGTGGTTGTACTAGTTTGCATTCCCACCAACAGTGTAAGAGGGTTCCCTTTTCTCCACACCCTCTCTAGCATTTATTGCTTGTAGACTTTTGGATCACAGCCATTCTGACTGGTGTGAAATGGTACCTCATTGTGGTCTTGATTTGCATTTCTCTGATAATGAGTGATGTTGAACATCTTTTCATGTGTTTGTTAGCCATCCGTATGTCTTCTTTGGAGAAATGTCTTGTTTAGTTCTTTGGCCCATTTTTTTAATTGGATTGTTTATTATTCTGGAATGGAGCTGCAGGAGTTGCTTGTGTAATTTTGAGTTCAATTCTTTGCCACTTGCTTCATTTGTTATCATTTTCTCCCACTCTGAAGACTGTTTTTCCACCTTGCTTATAGTTTCCTTTCCTTTACAAAAGCTGTTAAGTTTAATCAGGTCTGACGTGTTTACTTTTGTTTCTATTTCCATTACTCTAGGAGGTGGATCATAGAGGATCTTGCTTTGATTTCTGTCACTGAGTGTTCTTATATTTTCATCTAAGAGGTTTATAGTTTTGGTCTTACATTCAGGTCTTTAATCCATTTTTAGTTTATCTTTGTCTATGGTGTTAAGATGCTTATATCTTTCCTTTTCTCCTTGGCTTTTCACCTATCTTCTTTTCACAGCTATTTGTAAGGCCTCCCCAGACAGCCATTTTGCTTTTTTGCATTTATTTTCCATGGGGATGGTCTTGATCCTTGTCTCCTGTACAGTGTCACGGACCTCATTCCACAGTTCATCAGGCACTCTATCTATCAGATCTAGGCCCTTAAATCTATTTCTCACTTCCACTGTATAATCATAAGGGATTTGATTTAGGTCATACCTGAATGGTCTAGCGGGTTTCCCTACTTTATTCAATTTAAGTCTGAATTTGGTAATGAGGAGTTCATGATCTGAGCCACAGTCAGCTCCTGGTCTTGTTTTTGATGACTATATAGAGCTTCTCCATCTTTGCCTGCAGAGAATATAATCAATCTGATTTCAGTGCTGATCATCTGGTGATGTCCATGTGTAGAGTCTTCTCTTGTGTTGTTGGAAGAGGGTGTTTGCTATGACCAGTGCATTTTCTTGGCAAAACTCTATTAGTCTTTGCCCTGCTTCATTCCATAATTTTCTGGTGGAGTCTTTAGGATTTTCTATGTAGAGGATCATGTCATCTGCAAACAGTGAGAGTTTTACTTCTTCTTTTCCAATTTGGATTCCTTTTATTTCTTTTTCTGCCCTGATTGCTGTGGCCAAAATTACGAAGCTGGTACCAGTCATTACATAAGTTTAAAATAACACCACATATGCTGATGATGCTACCATTTTTCATTGATTATAAGCCTCACATTTTTTTTCACATTTTATCAACTATGATGGTAGGATATGTTTTACGTTGATGGTATTTCATAGATGATAGCTTTTCTTCTTTCTTGATGGTATAAAAATAGGGATGTGTCTTAGTTGATGACATTTTAGATTTGATGAAATACGGCATTATGAAAAGGAAATAAAAGCAGTAGGTAAATAATGTCACTTTCAGTACTTGACATTATTGTATAGTAAGAAAACCAACTGGAATGTTCTTAAGGGATATATTTTTAAAACCTTATGGAATCTTCAAATTCACAAAAGTGGTAATACCTGTACAATCTTTTCTTTTTCCTGAATGAACTACATTTTTATTGAGTCACAAAATTCTTGTGCATTAAATCCCTTACACTGAAGTCAGCTGCCTTTTTAGTTTTCACTAAGATTTTATCTTTCACACAATGGCCATTTTCTCCCCCCCAAATAATTAATTTTGCTTTTTAATCACTTTTTTGCATACATGGTTGCTCATGATGAAGCAGAGCTTTGTGAGATGTGTCTGCAGAGGTTCTCTTGGAAATTTCCCTTGCCAACCAAACACTCATTCCACCAAAACACACCAACTTCATAGTAGCAAAATGACAAATTGCATCTCATGAACCTTTGTGGAACTTCCAAATTCAACTACAAAATTAAATATGTGAAAGCCACAATCTATGGTAAATGAGTTGCAGCACATCTAATGAAACAAAATCAAATGCATCACTAGTGAGAAGAGATTATCTTAATGTATTGATGATCGAGAATATTACGTTCAAGTCTGGGTATAACACCTTAAGTCAAATTAGATTATTTTTGGAAAACAACCAAGTTATTATAGAACCTTGGAGAAAATCTTGAAGTAGCTCTAGATTTGAATTATAGAGGACATAATGACTGTGTTTAGGTATTTGAAGGCTTATCATTATTGTTAGACTTTGTCTCTAGAACTAGGACCAGTGAGAAGCAGTGCTGCTGCTGCTGCTGCTAAGTCACTTCAGTCATGTCCAACTCTGTGCAACCCCATAGATGGCAGCCCACCAGGTTCCGCCATCCCTGGGATTCTCCAGGCAAGAACACTGGAATGGATTGCCATTTCCTTCTCCAATGCATGAAAGTGAAAAGTGAAGTTGCTCAGTCATGTCCGACTCTTAGCGACCCCATGGACTGCAGCCTACCAGGCTTCTCTGTCCATGGGATTTTCCAGGCAAGAATACTGGGGAGTGGGGTGCCATTGCCTTCTCCGAGAAGCAGTGCTAAGGGAATATAAGGAGGGATTCATTAGTGAAAACTCTCAAAATAATATTAGAGGTCTCAGGGCTTAATAGGGTCCCCACAGTGAATTTGTTTAAGCAAAGGCTAAATGATAATTTGCAGTATTACAGAGAAGAGTTGAACTCTGGGATGAGTTAAACTCTAATCTTTAAAGTTCTGTCCAGTCCTGTTGCTGTGTAATTCTCAGAAAACACAATTAGAATAAAAAAATTGTTTTCTAGTTGGATACACCTCAATTATCTGAATTATTATCCAGCTTATTGAGTACTTACATTATGACCAGTATTATTTAGGATATGGTTGAAAATGCATGCATATTCTCTGGGGAGCAGGGAGTGCAGAAGCAACTAAAGAAAGTAGGACCCAACACTTAAGGTAGCAAGGGGACAGATTATAGAAGGCTTTATGAGCCAGAAGGGGTTAAAAACCATTCTTTTGTGTGGAATGACTGCTAAGGAATTAATTTTCTGAATGTTTACTCATTGTGGCAAAACCTGTTTCATTAATAACCTGGGTCATTTGATTTTCTTTGTAAAAAGAACATTTGAAAGCAAGTTGAAATCCTGGAGAACAAAACTTGATTCTAAACAAAAAGTTTTATTTGCTCCTGAAATAAATCCCTCCTCAGCCCCTTACCCACACCCCCAGCAAAGAGAAACCTTGAATTCTGTTGGTTATAATGCAAATGGCCATGCTTGGTACAATGTGCTTGTTAGATCAATACTTCTTGAGTTGGTTCTTCTGTAAATAAACTCCCTTGCCCTCCCCCATATTCCAGAATTGGGAGGCCACCTAGAAAACTTTATCCCTATTCATCATGGTGCTGATATGACCCATGGCCTTATTAGGTGACCAACAGTGGAGGCACAAAAATTAGGTATTAAGAAATATCCAGTATCAGATAGGCTTTTCTGGGAGGGGATGTGTAAGAAACCTACATCAATTGAATCTTGAACACCATATGGTATATACATTTTTACTATATGTTGTAATTTTAATAGCTTATAATAATTTATATTAATAAATTGAATGCCTCCCCTGAGATCTTATTGTTTAGCTTTTTGGATAAATTACCTTGAGGTTTGTTTATAGAGACAGATAGGTGCTTCAGATGGTAAAGAATCTACTTGCAATACAGGAGACCTGGGTTTGATCCCTGGGTCAGGAAGATCCCTGGAGAAGGGAATGGCAAACCCACTCCAGTATTCTTGTCTGGAGAATTCCATGGACAGGAGAGCCTGGTGGGCTATAGTCCATGGGGTCACAAAGGGTCAGACATAACTGAATAACTAACACTTTCACTTATAGAGACATGGCTAGAAAGGAAACATTTGGTAATAGAAATGAAAATAAAGGCAATTTCTAATTCATTGTTGTTTTCCAAGGTGAATTTTTGAGAACTTAAGGCCAATAGAAGCATGTTATAGAAAGTTTGCAGGCAGTCCATGAAAATCTCCTTATCCCATGATACATATTAAGTATGTCACTAGGGGATTAATCAACTATCCCTGACTACCACAGGTGAAGCCTGAGTCTATACTTTTGAATTTCCAAATCAGGAATATCTTACCCTGGCAGAGTGAGTGGCAGTGGTTCTGGATTTCTTCATGTGGTGGAATTTTGATTAGGGGGAAATTAAAGATCCTTAACAACGCTGCAATTCTCCAAGTGTTCAGAACTGGGAAGGCTGGGAGCAGGGCAACAGTTGTGCCCTATTACACTGTGTATCAGCTTCACATTGGTCGGGGAGTGCCTGAGCTCTGTTCAAGAGCTGTGATGTTTTCACTCATGACTCTTTTTGAGTGCTGTTTTTCTCTGAAGCTATAACTGAAACCAGAAGAGCTTTCTAGAAGATGGAGAACTGTGTAGATTCTCAAAGAAGTGTATAACCATGAGACACAATAGTATTGTGAAATGAGTTTTGACTTTTTTGTAGGCAGTGCGGGGAGGGAAATGTATGTTTTCAGTGATTGGCTCTTTTAAGAGTACCTGTCTAATAACCTCTTAGAAAACACATTTTGAGCAATATGATAAAAATAGACCCTTTAAAAAATCACTTTTTTTTTTGTTGTTGGGTGGGGGAATCACTTGTAAGGTCCACACAAGTCCTTCTGTATACTCTCTGGATCGACTAGTTGCGGGATTTCGAACACAAAGTCAGATGCTGCTGGGTCACTTAGAAGAACAGGATGAAGTCCTCCAGTGCCAATTTTCTGATAACAGTGATGATGAAGAGTCAGAAGGCCAAGAGAAATCTGAAATTAGGTATGTTAATATATATATTAATATTGACTGATTTAATAAGCATAATTACATGATACAGTAAATATATACAGAGATAGGGGCTTTTTTACATTAAAAAAAATTTTAGTAGAAGAGGTAAGTGGTTTTTGCTACATGTACTGTCAACTAATGTTATGAAACCAGTATTTGAACACATCAGTCTAACAGCTGTAAAATAATTGTGTTTTTAGAATGTTTATGGTGATTGGAGTTTAATTTTCAGAGAAAAAGATTTTGGATTTCCTAATTCTGCTGCCACAGTGGCAAAAAACATGATGAATTTTCCACTGGGTGCAACATGGTGGCGGGTATCTCTTTACTTGGTGAAATATTAGTAAATTCCATTTATTTTATGTAAGCCATAATTTAAAAAGTAATTTGGGGGAAAACTAATTTGAGGGCAGATTAAAAATGACTAACAGACAAGTTACCTTTGGTCCTGGCCTTTTCCTTTTTTAGACGTAGAAGTTGCTCATGGATTCAGAAGCCAGGCTCTGTTTGTTCACTTGTTGAATTGAATGATATTCAGGATCAAACACAAAAGTCAGGATTGGAGAATGAAGGTACACAGACTCTGTCAAGTACTTTAGATCTAATATTTATAAGACACTTCTCTTTTTCTTCAAGCAATAGTTTAAGAAGTACCTAGAGATTCTCAGAGACGGAAACTTGGTTTGGAGTGCTTTCCTGGCTTTTCCTTTATGTTCTCTGCTCTGTGCTCTGATTTCTTGTTCTTTTTTACTCCTTAGTAAAGGTTTTTCACCAGTCAATTTTAGATAGAGTTATAGGCTAAATCTCTCAGAATGAGGGTTTTATATTCAAACTTGAGTTTGACTTCCCACTCTTGCCTTCTTTAAACTCTATCTTAAGTAATTTACTGGGTGTTTCTTCACTGCCTCACTGGCACCCATGCCTACCATTAGTGATGTATTTGACATTAGAGCCAACTTAGTCTAGCAGATGCTTGTAATGTTCACAACTGATGAGAATTTTATGCATTAAAAAATGGCATAAAAGATGTTTATGTTGCAAAAACTGTATGAGGAGATTTTAGCTCATTTCTCATGGCTTATGAGTGGTGAAAACACAAAGAGTACAGAGAATATAAATAACATGATAAATAAGTCCTACACTGTGAAAATAGCATCTTTTTTAAGAGCCTATGCATGCAATATTAAAACATGAAACGAAAATAGATTTTAAAAGTGTATAATAGTATAGATAAGTGCTACAGTCACCATCCTTGAATGGTTTGTTACTGGTCTACAACCAGGTAAGAAACTTTTGTCAGAATGTGAATCATCAGTGCACCAATTCCTTCACTGAGGAAGTCTCACTATGAAAAAAGTCTCAGCTGAACTAAAACAGTGAGGTAATTGATTTATATTCTGGTACAAGACAATAACAAACAGTATGGGGCCATGTTCTGATTAGTCTGGGATACAATGCATTCTCTGATTACAGTAAAACTACAAGATAGTAGGAAAAAAATGAAAACCTCTACCCATCTGGAGATTTAATAGCTTTTTAAAGTATCTCAGATTAAAGAAAAAGTCAAATTGCAGAATATCTAAGAGCAATGAGAAACTGTGTCAGAACCTGCAGGATATGACTAGAGCATATACATGTTTTAAGGAAAGGAAAACTCACTGTAAGCTGGAAAACTAAAATCACAATTGCCATGTTTTTTCCTTCTCTGTTTGTCCCTTCCTCTGGTACTTCTAGACTGCTTCTGTGTCTGCTTTTTTATTTTTAAACTCTACTTCTGTTAAATGTTTCTGAGCAGATAGTTTTATTTCTCAGCTTTGTTTCTTTTATTTTGAAGATTTAAAGATTGAATGTCTCCAGGAGAGTCAAGAGTTGAATTTGCAAAAATTAAGAAATTCAGAACTCATACTTACTGAAGCTAAACAAAAAATGAGAGAACTTACTATTAACATCAAGATGAAGGAAGATCTGATTAAAGAATTAATTAAAACAGGTAATAGTATCTTGTGAACCAGCTTATATGAGAAAGAAAAGGTTCTAAAGGTGCTTCTGATGTTGTAACATTTACTTGAATTTCTGATGCTCAGGACTATCCACGTCAGTCTGGAATTTGGTATAGCAAAGTGTGCTCTAAAGCCAATACGTGGAGGTTAATTATCAAAAGAACTTTATTATGTTCTATTTTATCTATGAATTGTCCTAACCAGTGTAAACTTTGTGTTGTCCTGAATCTCTGTGGCCCTTAATGGTTTTTGTCACTTTTTAAAGAAACATTATACTTGGCATCTGGAAATAAAATGTCTGAGATGTTTTCCTAACTCATTTTAGTAAATACCTATTTTAAATTATTGGTCTTTACTTTCTCAAATAATTTGTTTTTAACATTAATTGCAAGCTTTGTATTTTAACTGTAGATAACTTTTGTTTTTCTGAAGATGTAAGGATTTGTCCTTGAGAGCTGTCCTCTTGAGTGAGCCAGGCTTTCAGCGCCTCCCCTTAGTCTCAAATTCTACCAGGTTGGGTGTATATACCACCACCTTTCCTCACCATCCAGCTCCATTAGGCTTGCTCTAAAATGAACGCCTCAAGTTTTTTGGTTCCCCCAACTAATATAAGTATAAGCCTTGACTACTATGAAATTCAGTAAAGAATTGAAGGAATAAGACCACTAACATTTCTTTTCCCCAGTTCCAATGCAGAACAACTCTCTTGGTCTCTTGGGGGAACTGAAGGAAATACTATTAATACCTTCCTCTTCTTCAAGCCCAGGACTGTAATCACACTCAGACTACGCAACTGTGGGTACCAGATCCTCTGCCAGCAAGGAGAAACTTGCCTTCCCTCTCCCTCCTCTTTCTTGCAGTCTAGCTTTCTAGCAGTCAGTCTTCCTTTCTCAACTTCCTTTCTCCTACAGTCAGACATGACTGAACACACACACACACACACACACACACACACACACACACACACACTCTCTGCAAAGCATTTTCATTTCTCGTTCCTGGCAGTGCATCCTTCCAGCTCCAGTTATTCCATGTGTTTGCTTTTGATTGTGCTCCTTCCTCGTAGGCAGGATCGATGCCAATAAACCTCCCTTAGATGAATCTAGGAAACAGTTTTAGGGGTTTAAATAGCTTCTGCATTCCCGTGATTTCAGGGTAGTGTGCTTAAAACTTGAGGATATTTACTGCTCTAAAATAAATGATTTTCTTTCAGATAGGTTATCCCACCATGGGATATCTAGCAAACACACTTTTGCAGCCTGGTATACCCATCCTGATTGCCTTAATATAGAGGATATCTGCACTTAAACTGAGCAGGTTCTCTTCTTGCTCATTAGAATGGAGGGCAGTTTGGAGCTTACTGAAGACCCTTAGAGATGATGTTTAGCAGAAGGGTTGTACTTCCTTTGTACTTCCTTTTCAAAGCCCTTTCACTGAAGACTTCCCCAAACAGTAGCTACTTCATCCAAAATGAATAACAATGACAATTATACTGTATTTCATCAGTTTTAATATATACTTTTTTCACATTTTAATATCTCTGAAATCAGAATGCATCTTAAAAATCAGCATTTTAGCATTTTATCATGGTGTAATTGGTACTGTAGTTTTTCTTAAGGGTTCATAAAATATTGGTGTGTTAAACAATTTTGGGATCTTAGAGTCACTAAAACATTGTCATATATATTTTAAAGTTAGTCAGAATCAGAATTGTAGAGCCAGAAGACAACTTACATGTACTAATTTATAATTAATTAATTGAGATTTTTAAATTAAAAGATTTTTATTAAAATTTTTTACTTTAAAAAATAAATTACTAAAAAATTAAAAGATTTTATTAAAAAGTTAAAGAATTTTAAAATTCAGAGATTTATTTGTAAATTAAGAGATTTTAATTTATAAAAATTAATAAACTTTTATTAAAAATTAAGAGACTTTTAGTATACCAGTATAACAACTGGACCCTATGATTATTCTTCCTATGAGCTCTAGACTCTTACTTCCCACTGCCGTGGGTTTGCTAGCCCAGGGATAGCTGACTATTCAGAATAAATCAGAACCAAGTTTTCAGGGTCAATAGCTGGGCTTAGAATGAAAAGAGATACAGAAACAATATTTATATTCTGTTTTTCTCTATGTTCTAAATATTCATAAGAAAAGCATTTCAAAAAAATTTATCTTTAACAAGTTCAAATGAGATGAAAAAGGAGAGGGAACCAGCTCTACATTAAAGGATTCTTAAGAAACATGACAATAAGATGTATTGTGACCTTGTTTGGATTGTCATTAAAATAGACTAATTGAAAAAAAAATAGGCTAATTGTAAGACATTTTGAGATCATTGGGAAAGTCTGAATAGGGACTGGTAGGTATTAACATTGTTAGGTATGATAATGACTTTTTGGTTATTTCCATATTCTGTATAAATGCTTATTAAAGTATTAATATACATAGGTAATGTTATGACATCTGGAATTGTTTTAAAGTTTTTAAGTAAATAAAAGAAGAAAAAAAGGCAGAGATGAAAAAGCAGTGGCAAAATCTTAGTAACTCTTGAATCTGGGTGATGGAGATTCATTATAAGGATTATTTCCCTACTTTTGGTATGTTGAAAATTTTTCATAATAGTGAAAAAAAGAGAATTCAGAGATAGATTGTGGGTAGTAGGAAGACAAATTACAGTAAGCCAGGGGCCAGAGAGTCACCCCACATACCTTTCTAACTGGAGTTTGATGCCTGCAAAGGTAAACTGCAATTCAGAACAAAAGATGAACCAGAAAGAAGATTGAATGACACCAGATGGGGACAGTCATTAAGGATCTAATTCTCAAGAGGCCAGATGACAAGTTGTGTTTGACTGGAATGTGAAGGGACAGCTGGGTTTTTAATGCTATGCCTTAAATAGTTACATGGCCAGCATTTTAAGAGTAAGGAAATTTTATGTTTTTGGTGTTTTACTTAGTTTTTAAACATAATTTATAATTGTTATTACTATTATTATTATGATGAAGGTAATGATGCCAAGTCCGTAAGCAAGCAGTATTCTCTGAAAGTAACAAAACTTGAACATGAAGCAGAACAGGCAAAAGTGGAATTAACTGAAACAGAAAAGCAACTACAGGAACTGGAAAACAAAGATCTTTCTGATGTTGCTTTGAAGGTAAAATTACAGAAGGAATTCCGTAGAAAGATGGATGCCGCTAAGCTGAGAATCCAGGTAATTTAAAAAATGTAATTGAGAAAACTTATATAAGGCTTTCTGCTTTTGAGAATTCTTATACCTATTTAGGAAAGAAGTAGGATTCAGTTTTTACTAGAAGAACTGGAAGGCAAGTTTTCTTTTCCAGTATGCTGGTGGGTCTGCATACTTTTAGTCTGTGTAGTATATTTCTTCATTCAAGAAGTGTACTTTAACCTTTTTATCAAAACCACATGATTATAAATGAAGACAACCACAGAAATAGTGTTATTTTCTGAAGGATAAAAGAGTAACTAATGATTAAATAATCATATATAAAACATCTGATATGTATATAGCACTTTCTTGACATTCAACAATGATAACTTTCAGATAGTTTTCTGACATTATAACTGATTGGTTTAAGAAAGGTTAATAACTGAGTACTACTGCCACCCCTGGTGGCTCAGAGGTTAAAGCATCTGCCTCCAATGCGGGAGACTGGGTTCGATCCCTGGGTCAGGAAGATCCCCTGGAGAAGGAAATGGCAATCCACTCCAGCATTCTTGCCTGGAGAATCTCATGGAAGGAGAAGCCTAGTAGGTTACAGTCCACGGGGTCGCAAAGAGTCGGACACGGCTGAGCGACTTCACCTCACCTCACTGCATCTTATTCTTAATTTCCTAATGCTGGACTTTGCTATAGCCCCAAATATAGCTGGAGTTAAAAACTTATATTCTATGAGAAATACTCCATTACAGAGAGTTACTGTATATGAAATTACTCCCAAATGCTTTTGGTATGGTCAGAGTGCTTTGTTAGTCTGCTTATAGTGAATTTGCTAAAATGCCTTTTCCATTTCTTTTGATTCATAATCTATTGCTTTCATATTGTTTCCACTGTAGGTAGAATGAAATTGTAGTTAACCTAGTCAGCACATTAATTGTCTGTTTTTTAACTATGCCACAGTTATTTCCTTTAAACAAGATAAGTGTTCATTGCACACCTCCTGTGTACCAGGTTCTATTCTAGATGGAGATGCAAAAGTGAATAGAGCAAGAGTCCCTCCTTCTAGAGTTTTTAATGCTGCCTCAAATATATCGATGTCGCCATTAAAGGTTCTTTTTACTTAAGTAGCCCTCAAGTCAACACCAAGTTAAAATAACATGACTTATTTTCCCTTAGCAATTCACCTCAGAGAGTCTTGGGATCAATTCTTCTTTATTTCTCAACCATTTAAATTAAGGCTATGATATCTAACAGAGTACTCATTTTAACAAAACATTAGTAGAACAAAACAATTAAGAATTTTCCTTTGTGGTTATTATGAAATTAATAATTTCATAGGTTTATATCCTACTTTTAGTACTGATAGTAATTCTTACACTCAAAATCAGCAAGAACCAGTCTCGTGGTAATCAGTCTATTCAGATTCTCTGTTTCTTCATGATTCAGTCCTGGAAGATTGTAGGTATGTAGGAATTTATTCATTTGTTCTAGGTTATCCAATTTTTTTGGTTTATAATTATTGGTCATAGTCTGTTATGCTCCTTTGTATTTCTGTGGTTCAGATCAGTTCAGTTGCTCAGTCGTATCCGACTCTTTGTGTAATGTTAGAAGATTGTTTATTTGAGATTTTCTTGTTTCTTGATGTAAGCCTGTATCTCTGTCCACTTTCCTCTTACAGCTGCTTTTGCTGTGTCCCATAGATTTTGGACAGTTGTGTTTTCATTTTCGTTTGTTTCAAGGTATTTTTGATTCTTTTCTTTGTGAACCCATTGGTTGCTTAGTAGCACATTGTTTAGTCTTCACATGTTTGTGTTTTTTCTCAATTTTCTTGCGATAGCCAAAATTATTATTTTTCTATGGAGGTTATTATATTTGCCATATAAATCTATAGCTTAAACCTTATTTGTGGATTTAGCAAAGATTATTTTTATGATTGAGATTAAAAGATTACATGAAGGATTATTTATGTTTGTGAATTATCATGTCCTTTTTTGTTTTCCATGTTTCTTGCTGTGTAACTTTTTCTGCTGAAAGTACTGATAAGGAAAGGAAAGAACTTAAGTTCAAAAGAAATTCTGATAGGCCAAGGAATGAAATAAGTTTCCCTTGTAGTTTTAGAAATTTCTGTACCTTTGCCATATACATGCACAGGTGGGGATGCTCAAGATGACAGGATGGTGGTAGGGAGAAGAAGGAGGGTGATAGTTAAGTGTCTACAAAGTGCTCTATACACATGAGATGTTTTATATGTATTATTTAATCATTATTTAATCCTTTGAAGTGTGTATTTTTACACGCTTACAAATGAGGAAACAGGTTTATGAAGGTAAAATAACTTACTCATAGTCATATAATTGTGATGATAAAAGTGGTTTTTGGTACACTAACAGTTCATACCATTTAAAAATATTGAAATACTAGTTGTTTTATTGGTAAAATGAAGTTATTTTAGTTTTTAAAACTTAAATTTGTTTTAATTAAAAAATCTGAAATCTGTGTTCTTTGCCTTTAGATATATATATATAACATTATATGTTGTATTAATATTTTAATGCTAACAGAGTGCACATTCCACATTTGAGCATCTGTGGAATAAGCACAAGACAATGACAACCTATCTCACTTGTAAATAAGATTATCAGTACTTACACTGATGTTTTCAATATCATGTGGAAAAGAAAGACACTACAGGACTAATATTAACATTTTTGCTCCAATATTGCAATTACTGTCAAAAATAAGTGACAAAACCAGGGTCCAAATTCAGGCTTGGGAAACTGCAGAGTCCTGTGGCATCCAAGCTAGTAGTACTCAAAGTAGTCCACTGTGGATTGTTCATTATTGGTCTGCAGCAGGATAAAGGTAAATAGGAGCACAGCTTCCCTCATCAGAAAAAGTCTTGCATGGAAACACCATCAGCTGAATCTAATAATGTCCTTCATGGTCAGGCTGACAGCAGTCTGTGACTGGTACTGGTCCACAGACCACCCTTTGATTAGCCCTGCTCCTAAGCTACAATGCATCTGTGAATACTTAATTAAAACAAAATGTTTTTTTTCCCCCAGCAGTTTATTGCCAAGATAAAGGAAATAATTAATTGTAGTTTGCATAACTTACAAATAACCTCACCTTAACTTTATTTCATGTGAGATATACTTAGTGCAATGCTAAAGTACGTAAAACAAATCTATGTTTGTTTGATCAAGGTTAAATTGAACACTGGTATTTTGTATTAGTACAGTAAGCTCTTCACAGATGTTCACAGATTTTTAGTGCTGTCTATGGATAACTTTTGCTAGAGAGGAAACGCTTTATTTATGATAATTAAAATAATAATTATAATGGTTACTATCTGGGAAAATGGTATCATTTCTGATCATTTTAACTCAGGGATTAATGATTTAGGCTATAGCTGGATTTTAGTACAATAGAATACTATGCAATCACATAGAAAGAACAAATCTATGTGAAAAGACCTCTAAGATAAATCATATAGAAAAAAAAGGAGGTGGAGAACAGTCTACCTAGAATATATATACATAAAGTTATTTGTATGCCTATAAATTATTTCTCAAAGAATACTTAAGAAATTGGTAATTTTGTTTCAGGAAGCAGGAGAGGTAGATTAGCCATCTGAGAAAAGAGTCTTTTTAAATATAAGTTCAGTTTTGTATTGTTTTAATTTTTATTATGTACATAAAGTATTTTTAAATTAAAACACTCAGAGAAAGAAGCAGCGATGTTGGTTTTGTTCTCTTTGGCCGCCAGCACCAGGAAGTTTCATCATTCTTTACATCTTGTGAAAATTATGATAGTTGACCGATTGTAAAAGTAGAAATATAGAAAACAATTGTGAAACTGTCAAGAATAAATTAAAATCTAGGAAGAAATGCCAACATGCGTAATTAAATGAAAAGTTTTAAGTTCACTGGAAGGATATGAGAAATGCAATTTTTCATTTTTAAATATTCCATGTGATCCAGGTCTTACAGAGGAAGCATCAAAATAGTAAGAAATTGGCATCACTGTCAATCCAAAATGAGAAACGTGCTAATGAACTAGAGCAGAATGTAGATCACATGAAATATCAAAAGGTACAGCTGCAAAAAAGACTTCGAGAAGAAAACGAAAAAAGGAAGCAACTGGATGCAGAAATTAAGCGGGATCAACAAAAAATCAAAGTAATATTGTCATACTTTCCTGCTAAGCATAATATGAAATGTTCAACGGCTCAGAGCTGATGAAACCAAGGTCTTGATTCAGTTGACTTGTGAGGTGTCTAACCTTGGCCTGTCTTTGGCTGCTGTTCCCATTCACCTTTAAACTTTGTTGATCTACATAGTAAAAGCTATTTATTGAATTCTGAGTACTGTCTTGAAGGCTTTGACTTCACAAAAGAAAGTGCTATGATAATTTCTCTAACTTGGACCTTAACTTCAGTTGAGGCTGTCAAAAACATAAATTTATGAAGCTGTCTTTCTAAAAAATATCTAACATTTGACTAGGATTTCCCATTTTCAAAGTGCTTTGACATGCCTTGTCCAGGTGTCAGCATAGGAAAAAGTACAAGGTAAAAATGATGGTACCATTTCATTCCTAGTGTGCAGAAAAGTGATCAGAGCTCTGTGCCTAGCAGTTGTAGGCTGGGAGGAACTAGTCGTATCAGCCCAGGCTCTGGAGCTTGGCTAGTGTGTGTTCAAATCCCAACTCTCTCATTCTTGGCTGGACCATTTATTGGGAAAATCACTTACCCTCTCTGTGTCTGTTAATTCTTAAATATCCTCATCATACTTGCCTCAATAGGGCTCTTCTGAAGAAAAGGAGGCTGATAATAATCATAATAACAATAGCGAACACTTATCTAGCACTGTGTACCAGGCTCTGATCTATTGAAATGTTAAGCCAAACCCAAGGTTTGGGACATAATTGGAGGTTTCCTAGATTGTAAATTTAGGAAAGTAACATATTCTCAGACCTTAGAAAAAAGAATGACAGAGTTTAGACATGGAAGGGAACTTAAAGAGCATTTAAGCCAAGTTACTGATTCTTTATTTTTTTTTAAACACTTTTATTGAGATATACTTCACATATCATACAGTTTACCAGTGTAAAGTGTATATATAGTTCAGTGAGTTTTGGTATATTACATTATTGATTTTTATAAACTGTGGTAAAATATAATATGAAATTGAACATTTTTACCTTGTTTAAGCATATAATTCAATGGCATTAATTACATTCACAGTGTTGTGCAACCATCGTCTCTATCTTTTTTTAAACTTTTTCATCACCCTCAGTAACCATTAAGCAGTGAGTCCTTTTCCCCCTCTTTCCCCCAGCGCCTGGTAATCTTAATCTACTTCTATATTTATGAATTTGCCTATTCTCAACATTTTATAAAAGTGAAATCATGCAATATTTGTCCTGTGTCTAGCTTATTTCATTTAGCATAAAGTTTTCAAGGTTCAGCCATGTTGTAGTATATATCAGAACTTCATCCTTTTTTATAATTGGGTAATATTCCATTACATGCATACACAAAATTTTTTTTCTACATTTATCTGATAGACACTTGGGTTGTTTCCACCTTTTGGCTGTTGAATAGTGTTGTGATAAACATTGGCATAGAAGTAACTGTTCAAGTTCCTGCTTTCAATTTGGACTTGAAATACTTTGATGTGGAATCCCTGGATCATATGCTAATTCTATGCTTAACTCTTTCGGGAACCACCAACTGTTTCTGATAGTGACAGCACAATTTTACATTCTCACCAACAATGTTTGAGGGGTCTGATTTCTCATCTTCATCAACACTTGTTATTTTCTGTTTCTTTTTTGTTATAGTCACCCAAGTACATGTGAAGTGAAATGTCATTATGATTTTGATTTGTATTTCCATATTGACTAATGATATTGAGCATCTTTTCATGTGTTTATTGGCCATTTGTTTATCTTCTTTGGAGATAAGTCTTTTGAAGTTGTCTTTTTTCATTAGATTGTCTTTCGTTACTGAGTTGTGGGAATTCACTCTGTTCTGGACATTAAACTTTGATACATGACTTCCAAATATGTTTTTTCCGTTCTGTAGATTATCTTTGCATTTTCTTGATAATATTCTTTGATGTGCCAAAGTTTTACATTTTTATGATGTTCCAGTTTATCTTTGTTTCTTTTTTTTCACTTGTGCTTTTAGTGTCATATCTAAGAATTAATTTCCAGATCTAAGGTCATAAGGACTTACCCACCCCTGTGTTGTCTTCTGGAGTTGTATGGTTTTAGCTCTTGTGTTTAGGTCCTTGGGCCATTTTGAGTTAATTTTTGTATGTGGTGTGAGGTAGGGGACCACCTTCATTCTTTTGCATGTGGAATTCCAGCACCATCTATTGAAAGATAGTTATTTTTCTGTTGAATGGACTTGGTACCCTTGTCAAAAATCAGTTGACTATAGATCTATGAATTTGTTTCTAAACATTCAGCTCTATTCCATTTGTTTCTGTGTCTGTCCTTGTGCCGGTACACACTGTTTTGATTACAGTAGCTTTGCAGTACATTTTGAAATTGGGAATTAAGTCCTCCAACTTTGTACTTTTCCAGCATTGTTTTGGCTATTCAAGGACCTTTGCAATTCCATATGAATTTAAGGGTCAGGTCATTGGAATTTTGATACAGATTGTGTTGATTGTGTACGTCTCAGAGTAGTATCGGCATCATGGCAACATTAAGTTTTCTTATCCAGGAGCATGGGGTGTCTTTTTTTATTTTTAATATTTTCTCCATTTTATTTATTTATATATTTCATTTTCTGGCTATGCTGAGTCTTAATTGGTCTGGAGTTTTTTCTGTAGTTGTGGTAAGTGAAGGGCTACTCTTCATTGCAGTGAGCGGGTGTCTCATTGCAGTGGCTTCTCTTATTGGGGAGCATGGGCTCTTGGCACAAGGGCTTCATTAGTCACAACGTGTGGGCTCAGTTGTTGTAGTTTCTGGAATCTAGAACACAGGCTCAGTAGTTGTTCTGCAGGGGCTTCATTGCTCCACAGCATGTCAGATCTTCCTGGATCAGGGATTGAACCTGTGTCTACTGCATTGGCAGGTGGACTCTACCAGCTAGTCATGGGAGAAGCCCTGGGAAGAAGCCCACACCGTCTTTTCATTTCTTCTTTAATTTCTTTTATAGTATTGTAAGATTTTTAGTGTACTAGTCTTTTACCTTCTTAGTTAAATTTATTCCCAGATATTTTATTCTTTTAGATGTTACTGTAAATGGAATTGCTTTCTTAATACTCTTGAGTTACTCATTCTTAATATTGTGATAATTATTATTATAGAAAATAAATAACATTTATTATTTATCTTCATTTGATACTGTGCTAAGCACTTACGTGCTTTATCTCATTTATGTCTTTTTCTGTTCCTATATTTCCAGCTTTTCTTTTTCTGCTAGATTCTTTCTTTAAACAGCTTAGATTTTTCTCATCTGAAAATTAATCTTCATCAACTTTATACTTCTGTCTCTCTCTCTTCTTCCCTTTATAACCAAAGTGCTTGGAAAGGTTTACTATATTTGATTCTGTTTCTTTTCTTTTCATTTGTTCTCTTGTCTTCTCCAGTCTGATTTCTGGGTCTTGGCTGTGCCATTCACTTCAAGCTCTTGAGAAGTACATCAGGGCTCTCTCTGTGACTGAAGTCCTTAACACTGCATTCAACATAGTTAACCACTTCCTCTATCTTGAGATATTTTCCCGTTTGCATTTGTAAAGTTATATTTACCTTGTTTTTTCTTCTGATTGCTTGTTCTTTGTCTTTGCTAGCTTATCCTACACTATTGTTTCTTTACTTACGGGAATTACTCCAGACTCTACCCTATGTCCTCTTAATCTTTCATACTTTGGCCTGGGTGACATCTCATCTCTTTTCCCATGACTACAGTTTAACTCTGACAATTCCCAGGTTTAATCCTTAATACCAAATTTGCCATTAGAGCTATGGATTCACGCATCCAACCATTGGCATCTTTATTGGGTTGTCTTATAGGTGATCTTCTCTCTCTTCTTCCCTTTATAACCAAAGTGCTTGGAAAGGTTTACTATATTTGATTCTGTTTCTTTTCTTTTCATTTGTTCTCTTGTCTTCTCCAGTCTGATTTCTGGGTCTTGGCTGTGCCATTCACTTCAAGCTCTTGAGAAGTACATCAGGGCTCTCTCTGTGACTGAAGTCCTTAACACTGCATTCAACATAGTTAACCACTTCCTCTATCTTGAGATATTTTCCCGTTTGCATTTGTAAAGTTATATTTACCTTGTTTTTTCTTCTGATTGCTTGTTCTTTGTCTTTGCTAGCTTATCCTACACTATTGTTTCTTTACTTACGGGAATTACTCCAGACTCTACCCTATGTCCTCTTAATCTTTCATACTTTGGCCTGGGTGACATCTCATCTCTTTTCCCATGACTACAGTTTAACTCTGACAATTCCCAGGTTTAATCCTTAATACCAAATTTGCCATTAGAGCTATGGATTCACGCATCCAACCATTGGCATCTTTATTGGGTTGTCTTATAGGTGATCCACACAGTCAAAGGCTTTGGCATAGTCAATAAAGCAGAAGTAGATGTTTTTCTGGAATTCTCTTGCTTTTTCAATGATCCAGTGGATGTTGGCAATTTGATCTCTGGTTCCTCTGCCTTTTCTAAATCCAGCTTGAACATCTGGAAGTTCACAGTTCACGTACTGTTGAAATCTGGCCTGGAGAATTTTGAGCATTACTTTGCTAGTGTGTGAGATGAGTGCAATTGTGCAGTAGTTTGGCATTGCCTTTCTTTGGGATTGGAATAAAAACTGACCTTTTCCAGTCCTGTGGCCACTGCTGAGTTTTCCAAATTTGCTGGCATATTGAGTACAGCGGTTTCACAGCATCATCTTTTAGGATTTGAAATAGTTCAGCTGAATTCCATCACCTCCACTAGCTTTGTTCATAGTGATGCTTCCTAAGGCCCACTTGACTTTGCATTCCAGGATGTCTGGCTCTAGGTGAGTGATCATACCATTGTGATTATCTGGGTCATGAAGATATTTTTTGTATAGTTCTTGTATGTATTCTTGCCACCTCTTCTTAATATCTTAATACCAAAGCCTTTAACTGTATGGATCACAACACACTGTGGAAAATTCTTCAAGAGATGGGAATACCAGACCACCTGACCTGCCTCTTGAGAAATCTGTATGCAGGTCAAGAAGAAAGTTATAACTGCACATGGAACAACAGACTGTTTCTAAATTGGGAAAGGAGTACGTCAAGGGTGTATATTGTCACCCTGCTTATTTAACTTATATGCAGAGTACCTCATGAGAAATGCTGGACTGGATGAAGCACAAACTGGAATCAAGATTGCCAGGAGAAATATCAATAACCTCACATATTTAGATGACACCACCCTTATGGCAGAAAGCAAAGAAGAACTAAAGAGCCCCTTGATGAAAGTGAAAGAGGAGAGTGAAAAAGTTGACTTAAAACTCAACATTCAGAAAACTAAGATCATGGCATCTGGTCACGTCAGATGGGGAAACAGTGGAAACAGTGTCAGACTTTTTTGGGCTCCAAAATCACTGCAGATGGTGATTGCAGCCATGAAATTGAAAGACACTTACTCCTGGAAGGAAAGTTATGACCAACCTGGACAGCATATTAAAAAGAAGAGACATTACTTTGCCAACAAAGGTCTGTCTAGTCAAAGCTGTGGTTTTTCCAGTGGTCATGTATGGGTGTGAGAGTTGGACTACAAAGAAAGCTGAGCACCAAAGAACTGATGCTTTTGAACTGTGGTGTTGGAGAGGACTCTGGAGAGTCCCTTGGACTGCAAGGAGATCCATCTAGTCCATCCTAAAGGAAATCAGTCCTAAATATTCGTTGGAAGGACTGATGCTGACACTGAAACTCCAATACTTTGACCACCTGATGTGAAGAACTGACTCACTGGGAAAGACCCTGATGCTGGGAAAGATTGAAGGTGGGAGGAGAAGGGGACGACAGAGGATGAGATGGTTGGATCGTGTCACCAACTCAGTGGACGTAAGTTTGAGTAAACTCCGGGAGTTGGTGATGGACAGGGAGGCCTCGTGTGCTGCAGTCTATGGGGTCACAGAGAGTTGGACACGACTGAGCGACTGAACTGACTGACTTATAGGTGAATTCAGGATCTTTCTTACTTATCTTCTCACTACTCTTCCTCCCTGCTCCCTTAATGGGGGAGAAAGTAAAGTTTTCCAGTGTACTTTACATGATGTTTCATTACATTCAGTTGAGTACACTAGAAATTTATCAATCATTCTTAACTGTGTCCTCTTCCTCCTTACCTGTATCCAGTGAACCAAAAAGTTCTGCAGGCTGAATCTTCTGATGGTCAGTTCTCATTCATTGCCAACAGCCTGGTCTCTGTGTTGCAGTCCTTCCTCCAGTCTGAGGAGCAGGCCTGCCTCTCAGTCCTGTGGTCTTTGGGTCTCAGCTTCTCATCTCTCACGAATCCTGGCTTAAACCAACAAGACATAGCACTCTCTAAATCTTTGTTTAGGGAAAAGAAAGAAGCTTTTGAGTAGAACACATAGTCTGCTGAAATGCAACTCTTCTGGTAACTAAAACTTAGCACTTTCTTATCTAGGGTAATTTTGTTCCTTCTAGCCATATCTCTCAGTATTCCAGGAAAAGGAACAGTCTGCCCTGAAGATACATTGAAATTTCTATTACTTCATGCAAAAACAGCGTCTGCTCAGAGTTCTAAGGGACATCTTGTTCTGAACTAGCTTTCTAACATTTCATTTTTCACGTGACTAAATCATTTCCAGTGAATACTAGGACTTCTGCATAGGTTCTTCTTAGAGCAGCAGTTCTTAACTGAAATAGTAAAGAAAAGGTATGGAAACCCCTGAAATTTTGGATCAATATGGGACTTTTACTTCTCTAAGCACCAATTTCCTCATCTGTAAAATGGGATTTATAATGGTATCTGTTTCATAGGATTATTGTGAGGATTAAATGGGATAATTAAATAGATGTAAAAAGCATAGCACAGTACCTGGTAGACAGCTATTTTAATATTATGTTAGAGATTACAATATATGGTAAAGGTAATAATGTCTAGAGCAACATACAGAAGAGGGGATTAGATCACCTGTTATATACTTTCAAAGCATGTGTAGAAAAATGAATAGTAGAGAGTCAGCCCTGGTATAAGGTGCCTTTATTTCAGCATCCTAAAGTCGCTGCGACTGTGACAGGAGCTGAATTACAACTGTGAACAAGCAATAGGGAAGCATGAAAAATTAATGGTTAGTAAATATAAGAGGGTCTAAATTCACCCATAATTCAACTCAAGTGGGCATAGAAAATTTCTTTAGTGAATCTATAGTAGCCTTGTGTTCTTTATGACACTCCTCCCAACCTACCCAGCCCAATCCATGTCATAATAATTGCTGGAAATATCATAGGAACTAACCAGATATCCAATCTGTTCAAACCTTATTCTGATAGTTTAGACATTTCCTTCAAATAATTCTCAGTTCTCTTGAATAAGAATATTCAATTTCTTCCTCTCCATGCTTCTCAAAGATAGGCTCTAGTGTATGTGGTGATCCATTGTGCAGCTTTATTGCATCACATGGAGTTGAGGAGGAGGGACTTCCTGAGTTTTAGTTGGTTCTTGCCTGTGACTGGCTGGAATCTGCTCTCCCTTTCCACCTTTCCCTCTTGGCCCCTGGTGTGAAGCCAGTATAGTCTATAGACTGGTCTCACTTTCAGTGTAGAGTGTGGAGGAGCTTTGGCTTCATCTCTTTTCCCTATTTGTCCTCACCTCGTCATCCTCATTCTCCAAGTGCGAGGAGTCCAATTGGTTGCTGTTCCTTGATCGTAGTTCTGTTCTTTCAGCAAGACTGCATGGACTTCTGTGGGTGTGAAGCCTCTGCACTGCAGTCCCCCTTCTCTCTGCCCTCAGCGACACCTTTACTTATCATCCCCTTCCTAGGCCAAAACTCAAGAGGAAAACTGGGACACACATAGTTCCTACTCTCTTTTTCTTCCTTTCTGCCATTTCCAGACCTGGAAAATGGTAGACTTCCCTTTTACTGCCTTTTTTTCAGTACTTCCAAAATTCCCTGTGGAAAAGGTACAATTTGGGGGTCTTCCCTGGTAACTCAGATGGTAAAGAATCTGCCTGCAATGCAGGAGACTTGGATTTGATTGCTGGGTGGGGAAGATCCCTTGGAGAAGGGAATGGCAACCCACTCCAGTATTCTTGCCTGGGAAATTCCATGGACAGAGAAGCCTGGTGGGCTATAGTCCATGGGGTCGCAAAGAGTTGGACACAACTGAGCAACTAACACACACACACAAGGTACAGTTTTCATTTTATTATGAATTTGTCAGAGCCCAATACCTTTGTAAAACAAGAACTAGTAGAAAAATGAAATAAAAATTAAAATATACAATAAGTCTATCTTTTAATTATTAGATTCAATAGACATAAAATTATTCTGTTGAATTGTTGTAAAAGGTTCTAAACACTTACTTTTAATTTCTGTACTTATCCATCATGGACCAGTAAGAAATAGCATTGCGGACCAGCCCACTTTGAGTTCATGGCCTCCTTCCAGATTCCTGCTAAGCTTTGGTGGTGGACAGTAACATCGTCTCTAAACACCAGTAGAACACATGGGCCCTCTTGACTTGACTCTTAAGATGTGAATGGAAACTGAAGGAATTTGGAAAATACTCTTCAGAGGACCATGATCAGTCTTGAAAGACTATTCTCATGCTGCAAAATCTGAGTTTTGAATGCTGGAACCTGAGTATTACTTTTCTTTTTACATTTCTCCTGTGATAAATTCTAATATCCCTGTTGCAGATGGGTACCTTGGGTGGACTCACTGAAGGTAATGAATGCAGAAAGGCAAGAGAAAAGTGGATTTATAATTTTCATACTCTTACCCCTGTTACTATAATTTGTAACACAGGCGAAAAATGAAAAAAATACCTAGTTTTTCTAGTAAATGCTGATTTTTGCTGTGAGATTTTATTGCTTGAATGAAGGGCTAACATTATTTTCTTCCTTAATAGCCCCAAGCTTCACCTACTTGTTCTCTTTCTCTTTGCAATTAGGAAAGTAAATATTAAAATGATTATCTGCATAAATACTTAATGATGGCCATGTAGTAAAAGCAATAAGGTGATTTAAATTCCTGTTTTCTATAGGAACTACAGTTAAAAACAGAACAGAAAGATCTAAAACTGAAAGCTGAGGACTTTGATGCATTTAAGATGAAGAGGAGAAAAGGTTCGTTTGGAAGTATAGACCAACTCCAGGTTTGTCGATTCTATTTAGTGTTTCCTGGTTTCTTTTCGATTTGATGATTGTCTAAGTAGAGGTAAAAAGAGGTGGACTCTAAATGAAATCTTCAAACACTAGACTTTGCCACTGGAGTACAAAATTTCTAATATTTCTCCTGAAACTTTTCTGTTATTAAAAATTAATTTCTCATCCAGAAATTTGCTCTACTTTTGTTTTGTTTTGAATTTATTTATTTTAAATGGAAAGATAATTGCTTTACAGTATTGTGTTGGTTTCTACTAAACATCAACATGAATGCTGTATTCTTACTTCAGTAGAAATGAGTTTATTTGAATGTTGTGAAATGTAAACATGAAAACTAGATTGTGTTTATCCTTATGTCAAGACTGGTTTATTCTTCTGGAAACAGATATATTTCTAACAAAAAGAGCTCTCTACTCAAACACAACCAAATTGTATATGCACCATATGTCATATATTAAAAAGCTATTGTCTTAATGCCACATTTAAAAAATGAAATTCATAAATTAATATCAAAGTTCAAAGAAACAAAATTTTATGTAAATTAGGAATTGCAGTACTAAAAGTCTTAAAAATTACTGTACTTAAAACTATAATTACCCTCAAATGCAAACACATCAACATAATTCTGAAAAAATTATTTGCTCTTCTTAAATCTCATATATTAATATTTTAACAGTAAGATTTAGGACGTGCATATGTTCTCAGTTATTTTACTAGTGCTTTTTAGAAATTAATTAAAGAACTTTCTCTCTGACATACCTGGTAATAATATTTCTGGGTGGAAGGGTATGTGGAGGAGTAGAAGAGGTAGGAAAGCATAGAATAGTTAGCTCCGCTTTACAAAATGTTAAGAATCTAAATTTAAATGAATACAATAATAGGTTCTCACAGCCTGCATTGACTTTGTTGGGTTAAAACAATAACAAACAAACAAAAAAACCTTCCTGCTTTTTAGTGTTCTAAAACAACGTTTTCCAGAATTTGACTCTAAAGAAGATTATAAATTAATCAATATGACTATCCAAAAAGCTTATACTAGGACCTTGTTTTGATATGAAACTCTTTTATAAGAAGAAAGTATTTAAAATTGGCACTGTGTGGTAGGACTATTTACTGTAAGAGAGAAGAGACAAAGTAAGAAATTTTCAGAAAACTTACTAAGATACTGTGAATTGCACAGATCATAACTTTATTATCTCCAGTGCAGGAAAATTCATTCATTTATTATTGTTTTTCTAAAACACCTATTATGTTAGCAGACTGCTACCCAATCCTCAAGGGCTTCCCTGGACCTGGCGGGCTACAGTCCATGGGGACGCAGAGTGTCCGACGCGACTGAGTGACTAAGCATAGCACCCAGTCCTCAAAGCACAGCTAAAGTATTGCCTACTCTGAGGCAGGCATTGCTGTTACTTCCATTTCTCAGACAGAACCAATCCCACCCTCCATTTTTGCATACTTATACCTAGGAGTTAGCTGTATACAGCATTTATTATCAACAATCATCATTTTTTGGTTTCTCTTTTATTGGAATGGAGCTTACAGAAGATCTCTTACTTAACTTTCAAACCCCACTCAGTCAAGAAATGTTTGTAGAATATGTTTTAGTTGCTAGTCTTCATAGGGTCTCTTGTGTGGAGTTTCTAAGATATAGCTGGATATAACAAAACTAAAGTATTTCTATCGTTGTTCTGGGATATCCTTACTGTTCTAGTAATTGTAGAGCTGCTATTTTAGGGTTTAGTATTATTCACATATGCTGTTGCTTATAGGACTATACTATCTAGGTCTGGATGAAAAACTACAGAGCTCTGGACTCTGGATCTCACTTTGCCTTGGCCACTTTGCTCATTTTTTTCCTCGTGCATATTCACTGTCTTATTGTCTTAATATAGATTTCTGGGAACAGTTTTTGTTTTTTTTTATCAAGTTTGAGAAGAACTGGAAAATAATACTATATTGATTTGTTTTCTTGTTATTTAGGAAGCATTGCTTCATTACTCTGTCCTAGTGCAGATGGGCACTTGGTAGAGTCCATCTTGGACAGTTATTCCGCTCACATTTTTGTTTGTACTTATTTCTAGGTACCCTTAGCTCAAGAGAATACTGAGATGCTTGTTTTAGAAATCTTTACAGCTCAATTTATTTTGTAATTATTTGATGTTGACAGGTTACAATGCAGAGTAGATTTTCATGCCTTATCACCTATGTCTTTCCACTATGGCTTTTCATTTATTCACCTCATTGGTTAATTGAATCAGAAATTTATTCAGTCATTCATATAACATTTTATTGAAAGTCAATCATGGGCAAGGCAGTATATCAGGCACTGGGGCTAGAGAAGCAAAAAGCTTTGTCCCTGCAGCCAGGCAAGGAGCTCATTCATTAGTGCTGCGATGGACGTAAGCACCTCTGGAACAGATAAGATTGCCAGCCTGTTCTCAGAACTGACTCTCAGTATATATAAAGAAAATTGTCAGCCTTAAAAATCCCAGACTCAAGCATTTTCAAGGAATAAATTTTAACTCCTTATAAAACAACACAGGAAGATATTAACTTAGAACCACTTACTTCTTGACAGTTTTGGACAGACACTATTTTGTTATTCTCACTGTTCATTTAAGGTGTTCCAGATAGCTTTTAAATGTTCATTTAAGGTGTTTAGTCAGTCTGAAGTTATATTATTACCATATAAATTTTATGGTGAAGAAAACCAAATTGTAACATTTCTTTGGACTTTTAATGTAGAAATTGGATAAACAAAAGAAATGGTTAGATGAAGAAGTAGAGAAAGTTCTGAACCAACGCCAGGAATTAGAGGAGCTGGAAGAAGACTTAAAGAAACGGGAGGCCATAGTTTCAAAGAAGGAGGCCCTGTTGCAGGAGAAGAGCCACCTGGAAAGTAAGAAGTTGCGATCTAGTCAGGTATTCTATTTAATATGCTCTTTGACTCTGGTTGTAAGCCATATAAATTGAGATTTATTTTTCTATAAGGTAAATCAAACCACTGTGAAGTGGGAAACCGAAAGAAAACTTTTCTGGTTTTCAGTGTATTTGGCTTATTAGTGCTTATTTAATGACCATCAGCAAAATCTATTGCAGTTTTGAAGTAAAATGTTCAATGTTCTACCAAGTATGAGTTATCTATTATTAACTTTTGGTGATATTTAAAAAATTGTAGTGTGTTATACATAACATAGAATTTACCATTTTGACCATTTTAAAGTGTACAGTTCATCAGCATTAATTATATTCAGTGTTTACAACCACCACTATTATCTATTTCCAAACTTTTTATTATCCCAAACAGAAACTATGAAACCATTTAGAATAACTTGCTTGCCATTTCCTATGGAAGCCTCTATTATTAGCCTTAGTGGATATTTTAAAAATAATCTGTACCATTAGAGAGTGAACATTGGGTGAAGGTTGAGTGAATATTGGTAATCTGGAAGAACAGACTTGAAAATGATCCAACTATACTACTACTTACAATTCCTACAAAAGAAAGAAGACTTTGTGTAATACAGATTTGTTTATTTTTCTACTTATAAAGACTTGAGTATCTTTACAAAAATTTTTGTTGTAGGACTTGGGTTTTATGAGCCATTCAAATAAGTGGTTTTATGAAGGACCTTGCCTCAGTTTCAGGTTTTGAAAAATGACTGTAGAAGTATTATAAGGACCAGGAGAAGTTTTTTAAATAATAGCAGTAGCAACAATAGCATCTGAAAATATAGCTGACTTGCCCTAGAACTTTAAGAAAACTTTCTCTAGAAAGAGAAAGACAAATCCCATATGATATCACTTGTATGTGGGATCTAAAATATGGCACAAATGAACCTATTTATAAAACAGAAACAGACTCATAGACTCGTGTTTGCCAAGGGAGAGTGGGGGAGGGATGGACTGGGAGTTTGGGGTTGGTAGATCCCAGCTATTATGTTAGAATGGATACACAACAAGATCCTAATGTATAGCCCAGGGAACTATATTCAATGTCCTGTGATAAACCATTATGGAATATAAAAAAAATAATGTATATATGTATATAACTGAGTCACTTTGCTGTACAGCAGAGATTGACACAACATTGTAAATCAATTATACTTCAATTTTTAAAAATTGTAAAAAAAGACTTTCTGCACAAACCTTTGCCTCCAGCTGACCTTGAGTCTGGGGCCAGTTGTGGAACTATGGAATAAGCTCTGCCTCTTTCTTAAAAAACCTGCCTTTAATCCAGCATAGATGTACCACTAGGTCTGGGGTGATTTTTTGACATTTTCTTAACTTCTCCACCTTAGTGTAACATGTGAACAAGATCTGCATTTAACTTCTGCTCTGTCTTCTGTTTCCCACACATGTCGAGATAGCTTTTAGCAGCAGGCTATTGGACAGGGGCAGCTATTGGGGTAGGGGCAGCCCTTCTAACCAGCCTAGTTGCTGGTGCTCCATCCAGGTAACTTGTCCACACTGGCTGTCAGGGTCAGGTTTTAGAAGCTGCCCACCTCCCCACAAAAAAGAAACATGTAATCACAGCAAAGAGGATTTACAAATCAATGTATCAAGTGAATAAATAGAAGAAAATACCTGGGACCTTTATGATATGTTCTGTATCAAAAAAGAGAAAAAGAAGGGAGTGAGAAGGAAACTCTTATTCCTGAAATACATTTACTTTATGATGCAGGAAAAGCAAAGAAAAGAAAATAGGTGTTTTCTAGTTTCAACAAGATGTAATATTTAGGAAGTAAGAACATACTGAGATAAGCATAGAGTGCACATAAATGAAACCCACAGTAGATCATAGCAAAATTGATTCTTTGAAGATAGTTTTAATTAAACAGAAGAGAAACTTGAAACATATTTCAGGGTTCTTTTTGAACAAAGGATATTACAAAGGATAAAACAAAGCATAGTACATATTTTTTCAGTATTTAAGAAATACTATAAGATGTGATCATATGCATTTCAGACAAGAAACACAGTATAAAAAAGCCTATATTAAGGCTTCCCTGGTGGCTCATTGGTAAAGAATCCACCTGCCAAAGCAGTAGACACAGGTTCGGTCCCTGGTCCAGAAAGATCCTACATGCCGTGGAGCAATGAGGCCTGTGTGCCACAACTATTGAACCTGTATCCCATAGCCCATGAACTTCAACTTCTGCAGCCCACATGCTAAAGCCCCTGCTCCACAACAAGAGAAGCCACTGCAATGAGAAACCCTCACTCCACAGCTAGAGTGGCCTGCTCTCACTACAACTAGAGGGAAGTCCATTCAGCAAGAAAGACCCAGCACAGCCAAAAGTAAATTAGAAAAAAAAGAGTTATCTTAAAAAGTCTAAATTCATGCCATATACAAATAAAATGAATCAAAGACCTCAATGTAAGTGCTAAAACTATAAACATCTTAGAAAGAAACATAAGTATAACTTTTTGTGACCTTAGGTTAAGCAGTGGTTTATTGAATATTACACCTAAACCACAAACAACAGAAAAAAATTAGATAAATTGGACTTCATCAATATTAAAAGCATTTGTAATGTAAAGAACACCATCCAGAAACTGAAAAGATAACCCATAGAATGGGAGAAGGTGTTTGTATATCATTAAATCTGTATTTAGAACAGATGTAGAACTCTTTAAGAGCTCAGTAATAAAAAGGCAACCCAGTTTAAAAGTGGGCAAAGGATTCAGATAGAAATTTCTCCAAAGATTTGCAAATGGCCAGTAAGCACGTTGAAAGATGCTCAACATCATAGCCATCCTGTAAATGCAAGTCAAAATTTAAATGAGATATTGCTTCATACCCACTAGGATGACTATAATCAGAAAAATAATTTTAGTGAGGATATGAAGGAATTGGAACTCTTACACATTGCTGATGGGATTGTAAAATGGTGCAGTTACTCTGGATAACATGTTGAACATAGAATTACCAAATGACCTAGCATCCTCTCCTAGGTGTACATTCAAATCAAGTGAAGACATAAGTGCACACAAAAACTTGTACATGAATATTCAAAACAGTATTATTCATAATAGTAAAAAAATGAAAGCAGCCCAGTGCCCTTCAACTGATAATGTATAAATGAAATGTGGTACACATTCATATAATTATTCAACAGTAGAAAGGAATGAAGCACTGATATGTGCTACAACATGGATGAACCCTGAAAACATTATGTTAAATGAAAGAAGTCAGTCATAGTAGACAGTTCCATAGAGACAGAAAGTAGAATACTGGTTACTTAGAACTGAATCAGGGCTTGGCGGGGAAGTAGAATGAGTGCTAGTGGGCATAGGGTTTCTTCTGAGAGACTGATGAAAATGTTCTAAGATTGATTATGGTGGTGGTTGCACAAGTTTGCAAATATTCTTAAAACCATCGAATTATACACTTTAAATCAATGTATATGAACTATATTTTAGTAAAGCTATTACTGAAAAAAAACCTATAAACACATAAAGGGAAAAAATAGTAGGGGAGATGACAGAAGACAAAAAAGGTTACCCAAAAAATGTAAGCTGGAAAGCAGATAGATAAGTGGTTAGTGGCTTAGCAGAACAGAAAAAGCTGAAATCCAAGTGCCTAGATGAGGGACACCAGTGAGAGTCAAGCCTTTAGCTTTCTTAGTAACAGCTTCACAAGCTATAAATCACTTAAACACGAAAAAAAAATTCAGAAATGAAGGGACCATGAATTTTAGAAGGGAGGAGTGAGGCCTGAGAATTAAAACAGGGCATGGTCGGGAAACGATCCTTTTCTAATTCTAGACTAGATGATTTATTTTCTGAAGATTGAGCCAAGTACAGCAGAGGGCTGGGGTAAGTCAAAATAAACAGGGAATGAATGAAACTCTGAATCCTGAGATATACATTTCCTAATCCCTTCATATATTCCTAAATGCAGGCAGCCAGACTTACACTTCCCAGCAGAAGATTGGTAGATTTTTCTAAAACAGTCCCAGGAAAAAATACCCTAAAAATTTACATTCGGGAGCCCCCAACTAAGTGTCCAGGTTCCAGGTATATCCTGCTGTCATAAATCTTAACCCACCACAGTATCAGCATTTTAATACCTGACTCTTAAGTATGATGGAGATCTCAGGAATGCTACTAACATTAAAGATGGAGGCCAAAACAAAAGGAAAAAAAAAAGGTGATCAGAGAAATTAGAGATAGAACAAGGAGCTGAAAAAACTTTAAAAATCTTAATATGCTCAAGGTGGTAAAAGCTGATACTCCCATCCATAAAGCAAGAACTGCAGGCTGTAAAAACCATGAAAGAACTTTTAGAAATTAAAAGCTCTGAAGGATAATGTTAAGAAACATCTCAGAAAGTAAATAGAAAATAAGAGGAATAAAATTTAATTGACAGATAAACCCAGAAAGTCCATCATCCAAGTAACAGGAATTCCAGAAAGATAAAACAGAGGAAACAGAAGAGGAGATTATCAAAGACATAATACAAAAATTTGCCAGCACTGAAGATATGAAACTCTGGGTTGAAATAGTTTATCAAGAGCATAGCAAAGACTACCAAAAGCATATCATTGTATAAATCTTGAGAGTCAGAATGGCACTGGAGTTCTCAACCTTCTTCATTAGAAGATGTGAAGCAGTCTTAAAACTCATAAGGAAAATGGTATCCAAACAAAGATTCTCTTTTTAGACTAATATAAATTAAATGGGAAGGTAGAATACAGACATTTTAAGGTGAAAAAAATTATCTATAACCTAGCCTGTCTCATGAAACTACTAGAGGATGTGCTCCTTAAAATGAGGACACAAGCTATGGAAAAGAAAGACTTGGGACCCAGAAAATGTGCTCTAACTGGAAATTTTCAATAGTACCAAAGGAAGTCCAGGAACAACTAGTTTGGAGCAGGAGGATGGAGACTCTAGGCAAAATGTTTCCAGAAGAGAAGAGAATGAAAATATTCCCTGATTAAGTTTTAATCAACTGAAAAAATAATGTTGAGAGGAATTTTATAGTTCTGTTGGAAAAGAATTAGTTACAAGGTAACCAAAAAAAAAAAATTGTTCCAGATGGAAATATGATTATTTTGTCCTAGATAGTTCAGTTATGAATAATATTCACAAAGTCATGTAAACTATTGATTTAAATAAAAACTGTAATACAACTTAAGTTGGGAGAATATAAGGAGGGGAAATATAGACAGGAGGCATAAGAGTGCTAAATCTTATCTTTCATAATAGACAACCAGTAGACAGTATCTAAAACTGGTAATGTTATTTAGAAACATGGACATAAACCAGAAGAAATAGCTTGAAAGGTTAAAGATGGTCATTTCTAGGGAGCAGGAATCAGAGAAAGGGTGGCGTAGGAGACTACATTTTTGAAAAATTATAAACTTTATGGTAGTATATACATGTAATTATTTTGATAAAATACCAAGACCAGGCACAGCCAATGTTAAATAATAAACATTATGTTAAATAATAAAAAACATTATGTTAAATAAACAAAATGTTAAATAATAAAAACATTTTTTTTTAATCTCCACTTAAAAAAGACATTCAACTTAAGACTTAGAAAATGAAGCCCCCCCCAAAAAAAAATCCATGGGAGAAAATAATAATGTAAGAGCTAAAAATATGTTCACATAGTAGTTTTCTCTCTGTTTTTTCCTAATTTATTTATAGTCTGTATTTCTAATAACTGACCTTAGGGTGTCTGGTTGATTATCTTTTTAGGCTTTGAACACAGACAGTTTAAAAATATCAACTCGCCTGAACTTGTTGGACCAAGAGTTGTCTGAAAAGAATGTGCAGCTCCAGAGCAGCACAGCTGAGGAGAAAATAAAGATTTCAGAACAAGTACAAGCCCTCCAGAGAGAAAAGGATCAGCTGCAGAGACAAAGAAACAGCGTGGATGAGAAACTTAAAAATGGTACCGTGTTGTCACCTGAAGTAAGTCAGTATGCTTTGGAACTGGAAGTACTGTATGATGGATCACTTGGATGATTTCCTTCACCTTTGCTACCCAAACATAAAAATGATAAACCTGATCAACTTTGTTTCCTTGAGACTTTGTCAGATGTACTGAGTTTCCTTGTCACCTGTTTGGTGCCATAAGCCAGGCTTGACTAGAGACTGATGTCCTCTCATGGAGGTCCATGAATGTGGCCCCTTCCTAGCATTGCCAGGGATAGGGAGACTCACACTTGCCTTGAGTATGGCCTTTCTCAGCTTAGGTTTTCACAGAACACAGAAAATTATTTGAGGGACTCTTTTTCTCATTCCTTCTAAAGAGGGTCCCTTTTCTTCATGCATCTTTCTTGGGTGATACTTGGTAATTCATCATCTATAACAAAGGCCTAGAGCATTAAGGGTTAATTGTTTTAGAAAGTACGGGAGCATTGTTCCACACTAAGTCCTAGCCAAGTAGATATGCAAAATTCAACCCCCAATAGAAATACCTTTTAGGAGTTTTCATTTAGGGGAATATGTGGCTTCTCTTCATCATTATTTTTTTAACTGTGTAAATGACGTTGCATTTATTGGCTACCAAATTGTCCCACACTTTGTCTTTTTTCAAAATTTTATTTCAGTTGACAGTGGTAACCATAACTTATTATTTTATCAGACAAAGATGAACTTTTGAGCCTGGATTTTCTCTGCAAATATTTATGGTCAATGTCCAAAGTAAGGGAAAGTTACTAACAAAAAGTAAGTGGCTGGGAATCACCTTGCTGTATCTTGTAGTGTTTTAGGTTTGAGCAAGTATGAGAAGAAGTTGAAGGGCTGGTTAAGAAAGAACAGGGGAGAGGATTTAATGACATTATTGTTCACTGAGTTGATGAAAGAAATTGAAGACAAACTTGACTGGAGGTTATGTGACATCATGAGCTTCTACTGCCCCATTTTATAACTTAATTTGGGTAGCTTTGCCAAGGACCACAGAATGAGGTTTTCCCCTCAAGGCTGTCAAAGTCAAACCCCAGCCCTGCAGATCTAAAGGTCTGAGAGGCTGAAATTCAGCAAAACATTTGAGCATTTAAGGAATTCTTGAGTGCCCAGGATAGCTCCTGGGCCCTATGGAAGAAACAAAAAAGTGGAAAACATTTTGCTTCTCTTGAGGAATTCTACTCCATCTGAGGAGAAGAGACAGAAAGATGAGAAAACTCTAAATCTTGATGAATATAAAAATCAAGTTATAGATAATGTGATAAAGCTATTTTGTTCTTATTTAGTTACTAAGTCATGCCCGAATCTTTTGCAACCCCATAGCCTGTCCGTGGAATTTCCCAGGCAAGAATACTGGAGTGGGTTGCCACTTCTTTCTCCAGGGAGTCTTCCTCACCCAGGGATCAAACCCACGTCTCTTCATTGGCAGGCAGATTCTTTATCACTGAGCCACCAGGGAAACCTAATAAAGCTATACTTAATACATTATTTATCCAAAGCAATGCAGTGATCATTTGGTGGAAGATTGAATTAAGGCAGCATTGGTGAATCAGAATCTTAAGCTGGATTATGAAAAACATGGTATGTATTGATATAAGAAAGAAAGTCATTTTAGATAGAACACTGTTAAATAAGGCATAGAGATAGGAATGAGCAAATTATGTTTGCAGAGTGGTAGAGTGTCCCTTTTTAATTTTTATTTTTAATACAATTTTTAAAGGTACAGTTACTATAAAATATTGACTATATTCCCTGTGTAGTATAATATATCCTTGTAGCCTTACTCCCAAGTTGATTGTACCTCCCACTCCCCAACTCCTATTATGTGCCCTGCCACTGGTAACCACTATGTTGTTCTCTGTATCTGCGAGTCTGCTTCTTTTTTTGTTGTTATATTCACTAGCTTGTTGTAAGTTTTAGATTCCACGTGTAAGTGATACAGCATTGTTTTTCTCTGTCTGACTCACTTACTATAAAGCCCTCCAGGTCCATCCTTGTTGCTGCTGCAAATGGCAAAATTTTGTTCTTTTTTATGACCAAGTAGTATTCCAGCACCCCACTCCAGTACTCTTGCCTGGAGAATCCCATGGATGGAGGAGCCTGGTAGGCTGAAGTCCATGGGGTCGCTAAGAGTCGGACATAACTGAGCGACTTCCCTTTCACTTTTCACTTTCATGCATTGGAGAAGGAAATGGCAACCCACTCCAGTGTTCTTGCCTGGAGAATCCCACAGACGGGGGAGCCTGGTGGGCTGCTGTCTATGGGGTCTCACAGAGTCAGACACGACTGAAGCGATTGAGCAGCAGCAGTATTTCTTTGTGTATATATACCATATCTTTATCCATTCATCTGTTGATGGACACTTAGGTCGCTTCCATACCTTGGCAATTGTAAATAAAGCTGCTGTGAACATGGAGGTGCATGTATCTTTGCAAATTAGTTTTTCTTCCCAGATATGTACCCAGGAGTAGAATTGCTGGTTCTTTTTTAGTGTTTTGAGAACCCTCCATACTGTTTTCCACAGTGGCTGTAACCAATTTATATTCCCACCAACCGTGTATGAGAATTCACTTTTCTCCATATCGTCACCAACATTTGTTATTTGATGATGGCCATTCTGACAGGTGTGTATCACACTGTGGTTTTTTATTTGCATTTCCCTGATGATTAGCAATGTTGAGTATCTATCTTCTCATATACCTGTTGGCCATATGCATTTCTAGAGGGTCAGTTCTTATCTTCAAGAAACATTTGAGTTTCTATTTTATGAGGAATTCTGTAACTAAAAGCACTGTAATATTTTGTGGTGAAAATACAGCACAATGCATGATATTTATTTGGCAGCCACCATGGATTGGTTTGAGGGAAGGGTAGAAGAATGGTAATGTCCATTAGACCCAAATAGCATAGTAAGATCTTAGAATATGACGAAGTCCAAGTTATACTGTTTCATTTAAAATGAGTGATTTCTATTGTATTATATCTAGGAAGAACATGTTCTTTTCCAACTTGAAGAAGGGATTGAAGCTTTGGAAGCCGCAATTGAATACAAGAATGAAAGTATCCAGAGTCGCCAGAACTTGCTCAGAGCTTCGTTTCAAAACCTCTCTCATAGTGAAGCAAATGTCTTAGAAAGGCTAATTTGCCTGAGTCCTGTTGAGATTAGAGCTGTTCTTTTCAGATATTTCAATAAGGTTTGTTTTTCAGGGACAGAGGGTTTTCTTATAAATAGGGATCAAGATGGGTATACAGCTCACATATATGTAGACTTTATAGTACTGAATGTTGTCATCTGAAATCTTTGTGCTTATCCAAGTATTGTAGGCCTAAATTTTAGTGAGGTTCTTAAAATTGAAGGGTCGCTTGAAAGGAGGATGCTTTTTGAAATAGTTTTAAAATCCAAAGAACTTAATCCAGATATTCTTCAGGCACTATTAGTTGGATGTTTTCTAGATTTGGTTGTTCCTACTTAGCATTCGTGAAAAATCAAGGGACCCTCCAGGTTTTGATTCCCTTTTCTTCATTACTGGGGAGGGGTACCTATACTTTCTCATCATACTCTATGAACTGAAATAGAGATGAAATGGTACATCAGTGACAAAGATAGTGATCGATTTTAGCATTAACCTGGGTGTGCTTAATATAAATTAAGATATTTTATACAGATTTGACAGTTTACTGATAGAGATTTCATAACATTGAAAATTCATAACATTGAAAATTATATCCATCTTTTCTCCAATGTCTTCTCTTAATATATGTATTATGAAATGTTAAGCAAGTAGATTACTTTTTTCTCTGAAAAATATATTCAGTTTAAGATAATATACAATTAATGAAAAATAAAACACTGAAGTTTTAAAATAAAGTTCTCATTCTGTGAGACAAGTGAAATAAAGATGAACAAATTAATAGAAGTGTTATACACAGCCCTCCTCTTGGATAATGATTATCAGAATGATTACACTTCTATCATTGATGTGAGTGCATCCCATCACTGGGTGTTTGGAGGGCAGAAATAATGGTACATATTGTCTGAGGCTTTGATACAGATAACTCTTTTGTGGTAGTCTTAGTGCAAGGGCCAAGGTCAGTGGATTTTTCTGATCTTAAGAACCCTTGATAGAAATTAGTATTTTTCTAGAGAGAAGGTCTTTACATTATTAACAAGTACTGTGACACAGATATTGTCTGAAGTGTTTTTACTTTATATCAGTGCAGAGAGGAACCCATTGGACTAAAAGTACAGTCTCAGGCCAAACTCTATTTATAGCTGAAAAATTCTGTCACTTATTTATAACATTCACTTTGGAGTTAAAAATGAGAATAATGTAGATGTTATAAGAGTCTTTAGAATTCTTGATATTTTTTTAGACTGGGAAAATAGTTATAGGATTACAAATGTAAACTACAAAGATTATGTCTAAGAAATGATGGAGGGGTGATGGTTAGACCAACATTTTATTTATTTATTTATTTATTTTGGGAATTTATTTATTTTAATTGGAAGTTAATTACTTTACAATATTGTATTGGTTTTGCCATACATCAACATGAATCCGCCAAAGATATATATTTAAAATGAAGTTGTTACCAGTTCAGAATCCCAACAAATTAAAAAGGCTGTTAGGTTATTTTGTGGGTTTGTTACAAAGCATTTGCCTAGTTATACCATGGTGATTAAGGGCGTTCATCTTTATGAAGTCTAAGGAAAAGTAAATTAATGTATTATATTAGGCTGTCTAAGACAGTTAAAAGGTCAAAAAATGTCTTTGCTAGGTGGTTAATTTGCGAGAAGTTGAACGGAAACTAAAGTTACAGAATGAAGAAATTAAAATGAAAGTTCTGGAACGGGATAATGTGGTTCGTGAGTTAGAATCTGCACTGGAACATCTGAAATTTCAGTGTGACCGGAGGCTGATCCTCCAGCAAAAGGAACACGAGCAAAAAATGCAGCTGCTGTTCCATCATTTCAAAGGTAACTGCCCCTTCTCATCAGCTGTGTGAAGATGATGTAGAGGAGGGGGATCAGGAAAGGAATTGGGTTAGTTAAAGCCTAACATGCATAAATAATTACTACTAACACATGTTTTGTGTTTTGTGCTTTGTGTGTTTGGGGTCCACATGCTGGGATACCCCTATGGATGTGAGGCCCTTCATGCCCCAAATGCCATCTCCTCTGCCTGTCTCCAGCGACACACAGAGAACTGCTGCAGTCCTGTTAGTTATTGGTCTAGTTACTATGTAGGAATGTGGGATGACATCTGGCTTGGTGATATATAGCTGAAAAGTTCCCCATTTCTAGGATATAGAACCTTGATATTTAAATCACTTTACCTTTATAAAATTAAAGTGATAGGTTCTGTAAGATTTCTGGTTGCAGTTCTCCTTTTAAATCAGTTGTAAATTTTATGCATTAAAGATTATAGCTTAGGTCAAAATTAGTCTACTATTGATGGGCACATACTGTTTCTTAGCACATAGTAGTTTAGTTCAGCTGTCAACTGTGGTGTGGAAAGACTTGTCATAGCAGTTGGGTCTTCACAATACCTGGGCTTATGACTGGTACACACACAGTTCTTACGGCAACAAAATCACTGCCTGGCGATACTTCAGTGCCTGGAATACTTCAGTTCAGGCAGCTTAGCTGTTGAGTCTTCATTCTCGTGAATCTAGGGCTGGAAATGTGGTAAAAGGGATCCGGAAGAAGCAACCCAAGTAAGCAGAAAATTGGAAAATCTATGCATTGGAGTGTTGAGGCAGTCTGCCTGTAAGTTAAATTTTATAATCAATTAATTAGCAACTAGTTGCCTGATGACAGGACTTCCTTGACTGGATTCCATACATTATTTCATTCAAACACGTTCTCTTTACATCATGTTAGTCTGTCTTACGTCTCTAAAAGTGATCTTTTAATAGAATTTTTAATATGTTTTTTCAAGTGATTGACATTTTACAAAAAAGCTCATGCTTTAGCCAAATGAGAACATTTTAAAAATCATTCATTATTATAGCTGGGACAAGTTTTTCATAACTTAAGTTGTAACTGAAAATATTTATTTAGGAAACATTCTGTGCAAAATTCTTAAAGAGATGGGAATACCAGGCCACATTACCGGTCTCCTGAGAAACCTATATGCAAGTCAAGAAGCAACAGTTAGAAGTGGACATGAAACAATAGACTGGTTCAAATTGGGAAAGGAGTACGTCAAGGCTGTATATTGTCACCCTGCTTATTTAACTTATATACAGAGTACATCATGCAAAATTCTGGGTTGGATGAAGCACAAGCTGGAATCAAGATTGCTGGGAGAAATATCAACAACCTCAGATATGCAGATGATACCACTCTAATGGTAGAAAGTGAAGAGGAACTAAAGAGACTCTTGATGAGGATGAAAGAGGAGAGTGAAAGAGCTGGCTTAAAATGCAACATTCTGAAAACTAAGATCATGGCATCTGGTCCATTACTTCATGGCAAATAGGTGGGGAAACAATGGAAACAGTGACAGACTTTATTTTCTTGGGCTGCAAAATCACTGTGGATGGTGACTGCAGCCACGGAATTAAAAGATGCTTGCTCCTTGGAAGATAAGCTTTGACAAACCTAAACAGCATATTGAAAAGCGAAGATAATTGCTTTGCCGACAAAGGGGTGGGTCCGTATAATCAAAGCTATGATTTTTCCAGTAGTCACGTTTGGATGTGTGAGTTGGACCATAAAGAAGGCTGAGTGCCAAAAAATTGATGCTATTGAATTGTGGTGCTGGCGAAGACTCTCAAGAGTCCCTTGGACAGCAAGGAGATCAGTCCTAAAGGAAATCAACCCTGAATATTCATTGTAAGAAATGATGCTGAAGCTGAAGCTCCAGTACTTTGGCCACCTGATGCAGAGCTGACTCATTGGAAAAGACCCTGACACTGGGAAAGACTGAAAGCAAAAAAAAGAAGGGATGAGGATGAGATGGTTTGATGGCATCACTGATTTAACAGACATAACTTTGAGCAAACTCTAGGAGATAGTAAAGGACAGGAAGCCTGCATGCTACAGTTTATAGTGTCGCAAAGAGTCAGACATAACTGAGCAACTGAGCATAGGACCATTTTCTAGATTTACCAGCAGGAGAGAGTAGGTCTGAAAGTGTATTTCTGAAGATGAGTAAACTGAATTTTACTGGTTGTAGAACATAACTCAAAGGGGACTGTTGTAAACATGCCTAAATATTAGAAGTTTTAAGTTATATTGTGGCGTAAACTAGAGGTTTACTTATGGCTTTTTCCCCTCTTCTCTTTTCCTGGTGGTTTTTCCTTTGTAATTTAATCTTTCAGCCTCTTCTGACAGGTTTCTGGTTTTTCTGGTTGTATATTTCTTTTTTATTTTCAATTTTCTTGGCCATGCCACAGGCATGTGGGATCTTAGTTCCCTGACCAGGAATGGAACCCATGCCCAGTCTTTTTTTTCTTAAGCTGCTGCTGCTGCTAAGTCACTCCAGTCGTGTCCTACTCTGTGCGACCCCATAGATGGCAGCCCACCAGGCTCCCCCGTCCCTGGGATTCTCCAGGCAAGAACACTGGAGTGGGCTGCCACTTCCTTCTCTGATGCATGAAAGTGAAAAGTGAAAGCAAAGTCGCTCAGTCGGATCCGACCCTTAGCGACCCCATGGACTGCAGCCTACCAGGCTCTTCTGTCCATAGGATTTTCCAGGCAAGAGTACTGGAGTGGGGTGCCATTGCCTTCTCCATTTTTTTCTTAAAGCATTGCATTTATTTTTTCAAATTATTTATTTTTGGTTGCACTGGGTTTTTTTTGCTGCACAGGCTTTCTCTAGTTGCGGAGATCAGGAGCTACTCTTCATTGCGATGTGGCAGGCTTCTCATCACGATGGCTTCTGTTGTTGTGGAGCACAGACTCTAGGCGCACGGGCTTCAGTAGTTGCAGCACACCAGCTCAGTAGTGGCAGCTGACAGGCTCTAGAGCACGTGCTCAGAAGTTGTGGCGCATGGTGTTAGTTGCTTCTCGGCATGTGGAATCTTCCGGGACCAAAGATCGAACCTGTGTTCCCTGCATTGGCAGGTGGATTCCTGTCTACTGTGCTACCAGGGAAGTTCCCTGGTCGTATATTTCTTGGGCCTATAAACCTTAGGCTTAAGACTTTTATATATTCACAGTTCCTAATGTAAACTTTAAGACACTGATGCAGCTGGACAGAGTTCCAAATGTAGACCTTACTTCTGATGTTCTGAGGATAAATTTAGTTAGTAACTGCTCAAAAAGTGCTTATGAATCATGAAAAATACGTAGTTTTAAGGGTTAGGATGGGGAAGGGCTCATCCTACTTTGAAAACATTTTACAGGCAGTAGAATCCATATTGTAGCTGAAAACAAATCCATTCAAGGAACAGATAAACATGTAACATACTTCTCATCCTTTAAATAGAGTCTGGGAGCTCTGTTAGGATTTTCAGTCATTTATTTTAAACTGATTTTAAATGTAAATTTCTATTTTATAGAGCGAGATGGGGAAGGCATTGTGGAAACTTTAAAAAATTATGAAGATAAAATCCAGCAGCTGGAAAGAGATCTATATTTCTATAAGAAAACCAGCAGAGATCTGAAGAAGAAACTCAAGGAACTGGTAGGGGAAGCAATTCGGCGGCAACTTGTACCATCAGAAAGTAAGAGATTTAGCATTACCTGTTGCACCAACACCATAGCACAGTTTGCCATGGAGCCTCTCTCAGCTGATTGGATTATTTAGAATTCTGTCTCTGTAACAAACATAGTTGTCTAGTCTATGTGTAAGACAGAACCACTGGATAAAAGAATAAAAGAACAAATGTATATGTGTGTAGGAAATGATCATTTATTGGATTGTCTACCATGTACCAGGGGTTCCTATATTTTCTAACTCACTAAAATTCTTAAAATAACCCTAAATATATGATAGCTGTTGTTTTCCTGTTTTATAGGAAATGAAGCCTTTTGATTACCATAAAAAGTAAAATAAATAGAGAATAATAAAGGTAAAATAATATCGTATGTATTTCTAAGATCACTCAGGTTTTTCCATATTGTGACCTCTGGAAATTCGAAAATATAATAAAACCATTGTTGAGACTAGGATGTTTTCTTGCATAATTATATGTAGATATGTAGACATACCACCTTCCTCAATGAAATGATAAAACATGACAAAGAACTTTGCAAAAGCAAAAACTGCCATGAAGGTGATATATCTATGATTAAAACATATTGTCTTTAAGCCCACCAGTAGAGAGCAACCAATATCTCTAAAATAATATATTCTCTTTTTATAAAAAAATTAGCATTCCTTTAGAGAAAGTATTCTAACGGTTTTGAAAGTTGATTTTACAGTCTTTTTTAGAAACACAACTACTTTGTACCTGTAAAGAAAACTATTGGGGTGTTAAAAAAATTTATTCAGGTTTTTCTATACCAGCTTATGAAAAAACCCGAACGAACTTTTTGCCCAACACAGTACTTAAAGATGATTACAAGAGATAAACAGTACACCTGAAACTAATATAATGTTCAGTTCAGTTCAGTCGCTCAGTCGTGTCCGAATCTTTGCGACCCCATGAATCGCAGCACGCCAGGCCTCCCTGTTCATCACCATCTCTCAGAGTTCACTCAGACTCACGTCCATCGAGTCCGTGATGCCATCCAGCCATCTCATCCTCGGTCGTCCCCTTCTCCTCCTGCCCCCAATCCCTCCCAGCATCAGAGTCTTTTCCAATGAGTCAACTCTTTGCATGAGGTGGCCAAAGTACTGGAGTTTTAGCTTTAGCATCATTCCCTCCAAAGAAATCCCAGGGTTGATCTCCTTCAGAATGGACTGGTTGGATCTCCTTGCAGGCCAAGGGACTCTCAAGAGTCTTCTTCAACACCACAGTTCAAAAGCATCAATTCTTCGGCGCTCAGCCTTCTTCACAGTCCAACTCTCACATCCATACATGACCACAGGAAAAACCATAGCCTTGACTAGACGGACCTTAGTCGGCAAAGTGATGTCTCTGCTTTTTGAATATACTGTCTAGGTTGGTCATAACTTTTCTTCCAAGGAGTAGGCGTCTTTTAATTTCATGGCTGCAGTCACCATCTGCAGTGATTTTGGAGCCCCCCAAAATAAAGTCTG
>SJYT01075780.1:245012-270963 GCA_006410635.1 Cephalophus harveyi
TCCAGTTCTAACTGTTGCTTCCTGACCTGCATACAGATTTCTCAAGAGGCAGGTCAGGTGGTCTGGTATTCCCATCTCTTTCAGAATTTTCCACAGTTTATTGTGATCCACACAATCAAAGGCTTTGGCATAGTCAATAAAGTTACATATCAATTATATTTCAACTTAAAAGATAATTATAAAAACTGAAACCATAAAAAACAGTCCAGTAGAGAATGATATATGTGTACAATGAAAAGATGTGTGCTGAATATATAATGTAAGCAGAATTAACATAGTTTTAAATCTTAAAACTCAGTAATGTTTTATTTTTCTGTTGCTGTTATTTTGTTTTTTAACTAATTTATTTATTTTAATTGGAGGCTACTTACTTTATAATGTTGTAGTGGTTTTTGCCATACACTGACATGAATCAGCCATGGGTGTACCTGTGTTCCCCATCCAGAACCCCCCTCCCCACTCCCTCCCCGTTCCATCCAGTGCACCAGCCCAGAGCACCCTGTCTCATGCATTGAACCTGGACTGGAGATCTATTTCACGTATGATAATATACATGGTGCTGTATATTCAGTACTGTTCTCTCAGATCATCTCACCCTCGCCTTCTCCCACAGAGTCTAAAAGTCTGTTCTTTACATCTGTGTCTCCTATGCTGTCTTGCATATAGGGTCATCATTACCATCTTTCTAAATTCCATACATATGCCTTAATATTACTGTATTAGTGTTTTTCTTTCTGACTTACTTCACCGTGTATAATAGGCTCCAGTTTCCTCCATCTCATTAGAACTGATTCAAATGCATTCTTTTTAATAGCTGAGTAATACTCCATTGTGTATATGTACCACAGCTTTCTTATCCATTCATCTGCCAGTGAACATCTAGGTTGCTTCCATGTCCTGGCTATTGTAAACAGTGCTGTGATGAACATTGGGGTACATGTGTCTCTTTCAATTCTGGTTTCCTCGGTGTGTATGCCCAGCATTGAGATTGCTGGGTCATATGGCAGTTCTATTTCCAGTTTTTTAAGGAATCTCCACACTGTTCTCCATAGTGGCTGTACTAGTCTGCATTCCCACCAACAGTGTAAGAGGGTGCCCTTTTCTCTGCACCCTCTCCAGCATTTATTGTTTGTAGACTTTTTGATAGCAGCCATTCTGACCAGTGTGGGATGGTACCTCATTGTGGTTAAAACTCAGTAATATTTTAGAAAGGTAGTTCTAATGCTACTTTATATTTATTGTATGTATCATTTATAGGCATTTTCCCAAACAGTTCTATTTAGTCCTAAACTCGGTAAACCGGTATATGCTAACCCCATTTTTAGATGTGGGAATTAAAGCTTAGTGTGGCCCAGTGACTCCAAATCAGACCAGTAAATAGAACACGGTCTAAGGTCCCTGGTCTTCTAACTCCTGGTTCTGTGTTCTAATAAAAAGTCATTTTAGGATAGAGATGTGATACAAACATACCAATTCTGCCAAAGATACCAACGTTTCTGATTTCAGTGTAGTAATACAGAGGTATTTACTCATATAAGTAAAACATTTACTTGAAATTCTTCCTGTGACATATAGCTGAACCTTTTACTTGAAATGCTGTCTGCAAAAAATTAAAGTGTAAACAGGTATTAAGTAGGGAACAAAGCAATTAGCGTAAAGCCATTTTTGCTTTAAAAATACACTTTCAAATTTGAGATATCTGAAATTAGTTGTTTAATGTTTAAATGGCCCATTTTTATACTCCCGAGTCCACTAGACTCTTAAAATGACAGTGTGGTATATGGTGGTAAAAAGGCTTAAAAAACCTAGATCTTCATCATGCTCTTTAATGAAACACACACAAAAAGCTAAAAAAAAGTTAAATAATCTTGGAAATGTGTAAAGTGAGGATAACTCATATTTTACCAACTTACCTGGGAAGTCTAGTCTTTTTTTTTTTTACCTTGTAACTTGCAGGATCCTAGTTCCCTGACCAGGGATCAAATCCAGGCCCCTGTCATTGAAAACTCAAAGTCCTAACCACTGGACTACCAGGGAATTCCTGGAGGTAGACGTCTTAATGATGTTGAACATGTTATCTCAGCTAATTTGCTATTTCCCCTAGAACTATCTTAAATATCTTTATTTTTAGCTATAAAAAGTAATATATAGTCATTATAGAAAACTTTGAAAATATAGAAAAAAATCAGAAAAAATCACCCACAATTCTACCCACAACTATTAATATTTCAGTTTAATTCTTCTCAGTGATCTCCTTATGCTTTAAAAAAATTCATTTGGATTCATATTGGTGAAATAGCTTGTAGTATATCCTATTTCAAAATGCTGCTCTAATATAATGGTCCTTCCTCTGGTCGCTCCCCACATAGAAAAGGGTTCCTTTATGCAGTATGGCTGTGGTAGCCCGCCAAGGGAATGAGGCAAAGTGATGGCGGTCAGCTCTGGGGAAGGCTCATGAGGATGTCCCAGGCCCATGCTGTCCCAGCCCTTTGCTTTCCATACACTGGCTTATTATCTCCTTAGGGATAATAACAGCATCCAGAGCCTGGCCCTCAGGGGAAGAACACACGTGTGTGCAAAGCACACTCACTCAGAACTTTAAGGTCAGCTGAGACACCAGACGCTTCACAGATTCAGAAAATCTCTTAATATACAACTCAAAAGAAAAAAGCAGAAAATTGTGCTTATAAACTTGCTTTTAAAAAAGTTATACTGTACACCCACATCCATAGCAGTATTCACAACAGCTAAACCATGGACACAACCCAAATATCCATTGACAGATGAATGGATAAGCAAAATGTGGTACATACATACAATGGAATATTATTCAGCCTTACAAAGAAAGGAAATTTTGACACATGCTACAACATGATGAATGTTGAGGACATTATGAAAAGTTAAATAAGACAGTCACAAATAGGCAGATACTGCATGACTCCACTTACTTGCAGTAGTCAAAATCATGGAAAGGAGAATGGTGATTGCCAGGGGCTATGCAGATGACACCACCCTTACAGCAGAAAGTGAAGAGGAGCTAAAAAGCCTCTTGATGAAAGTGAAAGAGGAGAGTGAAAAAGTTGACTTAAAGCTCAACATTCAGAAAACGAAGATCATGGCATCTGGTCCCATCACTTCATGGGAAATAGATGGGGAAACAGTGGAAACTGTCAGACTTTATTTTTTGGGGCTCCAAAATCACTGCAGATGGTGACTGTAGCCATGAAATTAAAAGACGCTTACTCCTTGGAAGAAAAGTTATGTTCAACCTAGATAGCATTTTCAAAAGCAGAGACATTACTTTGCTGACTAAGGTCCGTCTAGTCAAGGCTATGGTTTCTCCTGTGGTCATGTATGGATGTGAGAGTTGGACTGTGAAGAAGGCTGAGCGCCAAAGAAGTGGAAAGTGTCAGACTTTATTTTTTGGGGCTCCAAAATCACTGCAGATGGTGACTGCAGCCATGAAATTAAAAGACGCTTACTCCTTAGAAGAAAAGTTATGACCAACCTAGATAGCATGTTGAAAAGCAGAGACATTACTTTGCCAACAAAGGTCCATCTAGTCAAGGATATGGTTTTTCCAGTGGTTATGTATGGATGTGAGAGTTGGACTGTGAAGAAAGCTGAGCACCGAAGAATTGATGCTTTTGAACTGTGGTGTTGGAGAAGACTCTTGAGAGTCCCTTGGACTGCAAGGAGATCCAACCAGTCCATTCTGAAGGAGATCAGTCCTGGGATTTCTTTGGAAGGAATGATGCAAAGGCTGAAACTCCAGTACTTTGGCCACCTCATGTAAAGAGCTGACTCATTGGAAAAGACCCTGATGCTGGGAGGGACTGGGGGCAGGAGGAGAAGTGGACGACAGAGGATGAGATGGCTGGATGGCATCAGTGACTCAATAGACGCGAGTCTGAGTGAACTCCAGGAATTGGTGATGGACAGGGAAGCCTGGCATGCTGCAATTCATGGGGTCGCAAAGAATCGGACACGACTGAGCAACTGAACTGAACTGAACTGATCTGGCATAGTAACATTTCTGCAGAGAAAAAAGTACATTTTTGGTAAACAAAACAAGGTCTTATTTAAATAAAAGCTCTAGTAATGTACATTTTCATGTGTACTTATTTAACATGAATCCTCTGTTTATTAATAATATAGTTGAATAAACTATTTATGTGCAAAGAAGAAATCCATGATATACTTATATGTTGGTAAACTACTAAGCTGGTAAACTCTTAAGCAAAAGAAAAAACCACAGAGTAAGTGTTTAACCATTAGATATTGTAATCATATGAACCGTGAGAGAGTAAGATACTGGTTTTGATAAGGAAAAGCAAAAGGTCATTTCCCCAATACGAACCTATTAATGTGTTACTTTCTACCACAGCAGCAGACTTATCTCCATCTCCACATGCAACCCGCTGAGTTTTTAAGTAAGCAGACAGCGCTGATGGCAAAGCATTCTGCCAGATTAAGAAGTTCAGTAGGTAGGAAGCTGTTACACAGTCATATGGTTTGGTGCTGGTACTAAGCTCCAGAGCTGCTTGGAATAAGCCTTGCAGTTTCACTGAACCCTAGGATAAAGCAGAGACTCAGTCATTGTCGCGGAAACATTTCTTTAATTTGAAGGAAAAACACATATTTAAAGACAGAGCTTGCCACACAACTGTAACTCAATATGAACGCTAATTCCCTGAAGATAGGCTGACGTTTTTATTAATTAAATGATTATTAATCACTTCTAGAGATCTTCCCTGGTGGCTCAGATGGTAAAGCGTCTGCCTACAATGAGGGAGACCTGAGTTCAATCCCTGGGTTGGGAAGATCTCCTGGAGAAGGAAATGGCAACCCACTCCAGTATTCTTGCCTGGAAAATCCAATGGATGGAGGAGCCTGGTAGGCTACAGTCCATGGGGTCGCAGAGAGTCGGACACAACTGAGCAACTTCACTTTAATCAGTTCTAGTGATGAAGGTCTTGAAAGTAATTTCAGTTGGGAAATTCAAAAAGAAGAACCTTTTTCTTCAGCAAAAGTATACTTTTTCCTGTAGAAATTCTGCTATGACCATAACCAGATCATCCTCATTATTTCTGTATACCCCAAAGTTATTTTACATGGCAAGGTTTATTTTACTGGGCGTCAACGTCCTGCCCTTCTCCCCAGCTGATTCCTATAGAGCTAGTTCAATGGAGAAAAATACACATACACATGAAGGCTGAGTGGCAAAGAATTGATATTTTTGAACTGTGGTGCTAGAGAAGACTCTTGAGAATCCCTTGGGCTGCAGGGACATCAAACCAGTCAATCCTAAAGAAAATCAACCTTGAATATTTATTGGAAGGACTGATGCTGAGCTGAAGCTCCAGTACTTTGAAAACCTGATAGGAAGAGCTAACTCACTGGAAAAAAACCCTGATGCTGGGAAAGATTGAGGGCAGGAGGAAAAGCAGGGGGCAGCGGCAGGGTGGGTGACAGAGGATAAGATGGTTGGATGGCATCACCAACTCAATGGACATGAGTTTAAGCAAACTCTGGGAGATAGGGAAAGACAGGAAAGCTGGGCAGGCTGCAGTTCATGGGGTCGCAAAGATCGCAAAGAGTCAGATACAACTTAGCAACTGAACAACAACAATGAAAATACAAACTCATCAGGTTGTTCCTGGCAAAGCTCCACATATATGTGTGAAAAGTGAAGTGATAAGATCAACCTCAGAAATTCTGCATCAGCTCCCACAACTGTATCTTATCTAAATATCCACTCACACAGCCTGTCCTCAAGAAGACAGAACACAGAGCAGTTCACTGTAATAACACACGGAAGGGCACGGGGCTGAGGACAGAAGACATGGATCCTGGTCCCAGCTCCACGGTTAACAAGTCGTCTGTTTCACCACTCAGGGTTTTGTTGCTCAATAATATTCAATCTACTAAAATTATCTCGTAACTGTTTACTATAAGGGGAAAAATCATTATAAATGTAATTTTGAATTTGATCATAGATATACCAATATTGAATAATGTCTTCAAATATCACGTAATAGATTCAAATATAGCTTACTTTTACTTCAACTCTTTGCTGTTTCATGCTTAATTTTTTATGACCTAAAAAACTGAAAGACACTGGTCAGAAGCTCAAATCTAAATAAACTTTAGAAAGAAATCAATCAAGCATCTAAATCATTTTTTGTAACTGACAATAAGTCCCTAAACTGCCTAACTAGCCAATTAGTAAGAAACAAAATAAATAGCCTTTGGAATTTGGAATTTAAAACAACACCTTTGTTCTTTCATCTCAGGACAGTCAAAACACAACAAAAAGACCTTGGATATGTACCTCCAAAAGAAAGAAGTGCAAGAGACTAGGTGAGTAGTAAAGTCATATATTTGAAAGATATGCCATCAAAATATGAATAAACAGGTCCTTAGAGAGATTAGGCCAGCATCCAAACAATGTTTTCAAGTTAACTATATTAAAAAGTTAATTATATACTACATAGGTTCTACTCAAAGACTTTGAGAGTATAATGCATAATTAATATTTTAAAGTCTCAAATGCCTATTCTTAGGACCAGTTTACTAATACACAAGCCAGACCAAATGTATAACCACCAAAATCCTAGAGCAAGCCCTATGTCCTAAGTTTCCTGAATTCTGTGTCCTATACCATGCACATGTTTATCAAAATAGTTACACAGCTCATGTGAGAACCAGGTATTTCATATAGGTACCATAATATATACCTTTCCTCACTCCAGGTACTCTCAAAATAGTCAAGAATGAGGCATAGTTATACATATGATACAAAGCTACAGTGTGATGAAAGGTAAGAGGCAAGGGTTGGTAGAAGGAGATAGAGAAAGAGAAAGCATCTTCTTTAAAAACTCATAAAGAACAAAAATGAGAGCCTAAGCATTGAAGAAGCTTCTGTTCATCAAGGCCCCTGAAAGACCACCAGGATAGGCAGACACTCGAGAGCAACTCTCAATTTGAAGCCAAATCAGAAGAGATGTCTGAGATTTTGCAATGTCCTCCAGAAGCAGTGGAAACACCTTGGGCTCTCTGACACGTGCTCCTACAGAATCCCACTGCATCTACAAGAGCCTAATAGCTGGAGCCCAGACCATGCCCAGCTGCTACCTGAAGGCTCCCACGGCCTCTACAGAGCTCCCACAGGAGCTGCAGGAAAGCTCTAGAGCCAAGCACCCCACAGCTACTGATGACATCACTGCCCAAGATTAGTTTCAAAGGCAGAGTCAAATACCTGGGCTATCGGGTCCCCTGAAGACCCATTCCCAAGCTGTGCCTTCATTCCTGAGCCCATCTTTGATTTTCACCCCGAGGTAGGACGAGCAAGGCATGAGGAAAAGCATGGGGGCTGGGTAGAACGCCCAGGGAGAGAACTATTGTTAACCTCAAGTACTCTGAGTTTCAGTCTCAGTTTAGCTATTGCTTGTTGGAACATCAGAAACATGTTCTCTACCTCACTTACACGCACTTCCCAGTCCACGAAGCAGAGAGGTTATCTCAAAAAAAATCAAGTTACTGTAAGTGATGTGTTTTGATCGAATATTAACAGGTCCAGAGGAACTGGGGAGACCACAGTTTACTGAAATCTATCAATAATCTTGTAAACAATAAAACCTACTGCTTCCTACACTTCCCTTTTTATCAAAACAAGTTTTTTTAAAAAGCAAAGCTCACTGATCTGGATTTTCTTTCTCTTACAACATTTCTTCCTGCCCCACTACCCATCCCTACCTTCGCCATCCCACCACTTGCAACTGGAGAGGTAATAATGATAACTGAAACAGAAGATGCAAGAAGGCAGAAGCAAAGAACCTGGACAATCCACAGACTGCTTTATCTGCTGCTAAGATAGAAATCTTTCATGCATACATCACATTTACACTTACAGAAGAAAAGTCCAAATACCTGAAATTGTACAAATGTTTTTGGTAACTTCATTAGAAGATCAAATGCTAAAATTTTCACTTCTTCAAAAGTGCCAGTTAAACATTCCATTAGTGTTTGGAAACGACCAACATCAATATCATGACTCAGCTGATACACTGTTTGGACTCTACCTAAAAATTAAAAAAAAAAAAAATTTTGTTAAGTGAACAGTAAGAAAAGGAAATCAACATTTTGAAGTTATTTAGCCAAATTAACAGAAAATTAGTATAAAAAGAACTCACACCATATACTTCACTCACAATAGCATAAAAAATATTTTCAGTAATTTACAAAAATGATAAAATAATAAGTATTACAATTCTACAAACAGAGAAGACATATTTTTTAAATAACCATTTTTAAAAACTGAAGAACAGTTCATTTACAATCTTCTGCTAGTTTCAGGTGTGCACCAAAGTGATTGTTACATATGTACTTGTTTTAGATTCTTTTCCATTATAGGTTATTAAAAGATATGTGCTACACAGAAGGTCCTTGTTGCTCATCCATTTGATATATAACAGTGTGTATATGTTAATCCCAAACTAGTAATTTACCTCCCCCCTCCCCACCCCATGAGCCCCTTTGGTAACCATAAGTCTGTTTTCCATGTCTATGAGTCTGTTTTGTAAATAAATTCATTTGTATCATTTTTTAAGAATTCCACATGTAAGTCATGTCATATATTTGTCTTTCTCTGCCTGACTTCACTTGATATGATAACGTCTAGGTACATCCATGCTGATGCAAATGACATTCTTTCTGATGGCTGAGTAGTATTCCACTCTGTGTGTGCGTGTGTGAGTGTGTGTATGTATACACATCATTTTTATTCATTCGTTCATGGGCATTTAGGCTGTTTCCATATCTTACTACTGTAAACAGTGCTGCTGTGAACATGCATGTATCTTTTTGAATTAAAGTTTTCATCTTTTCAGATATATGCCCAGGAATGGGATTGCAGGATCATATGGTAACTCTGTTCTTAGTTTTTTAAGGAAATTCTTACTGTTCTCTGGGCTTCCCTGGTGGTTCAGCAGTAAAGAATCTGCGTGCAAAAAGTGAAAGTAACTCAGTCGTGTCTGACTCTTTGCAACCCCATGGAGTAAACATGCCTAGAATTCTCTAGACCAGGGTACTGGAATGGGTAGCCTTTCCCTTCTCCAGGGGATCTTCCCAACCCAAGGATCGAACCCAGGTCTCCCATATTGCAGGCAGATTCTTTACCAACTTAGCCACAAAGAAAGCCCAAGAATACTGGAGTGGGTAGCCTATCCCTTCTCCAGGGGAACTTCCCAACTGAGGAACTGAACCGGGGTCTCCTGCATTGCAGGCAGATTCTTTACCAACGGAGCTATGAAGGAAGCCCTGCAATGCAGGTGACCTGGGTTTAATCCCTGGATCGGGAAATCCTCCAGAGGAGGGCATGGCAACCCACTCCAGTACTCTTGCCTGGAGAATGCCATGAACAGAGGAGCCTGGCGGGCTACAGTCCATGGAATCACAAAGAGTTGGACTTTAATCCATTTTGAGTTGATTTTTGTATATGGCATTAGAGAATGTTCTAGTTTTATATGTTTACACGTAGCTGTCCCAATTTTCCCAGCACCACTTATTAAAGAGAATGTCTTTTCTTCAACATATATTCTTGCTTCCTCTCTTGTAAATTAACTGACTGTAAGTGCATGGGTTTACTTCTTTTTATTCTGCTCTATTGATCTATATGTCTGTTTTTTTGACAGTACCACATTGTTTTAATGACTAGCTTTGTAGTAGTCTGATGTCAGGGAATGTTATTCTTCCTCAAGATTGCTTTGGCCTTTTGGGGTCTTACATGTTTTCATTCAAATTTTAAAATTTTTGTTCCAGTACTGTGAAAAATGCCATTGGTAATTTGCTAAGGATTGCATTAAATCTGTAGGGTAGTACGGTCATTCCAACAATATTGATTCTTCCAATCCAAGAACATGGTATATCTTTCCATTAGTTTGTAACATTTTCAGTTTCTTTTGTTGTGTCTTATACAGTTTTAAGAGTAGGTCTTTGGCTTACTTAGGTAGGTTTATTCCCAGGTATTTCACTCCTTTTGATGCAATGATACACACGACTGTTTCTGTAATTTCTCTTTCTGATATTTCATTATTAGTGTATAAAATGCAACAGATTTCTCTACATTAGTTTTGTACCTAGCAGGTTTACCAAATTCATTACTGAGTTCTAGTAGTTTTCAGGTAGCATCTTTAGGATTTTCTATGTACAACATCATGTCATATGCAAACAGTGACGGTCTTAGTTCTTTTCCTATTTGGATTCCTTTTACTGCTTTTTCTTTTTCTGACTGCCATGGCTAGGATTTCCAAAAACTATGTTGAATAAAAGTGGTGAGAGGGGGCATCCTTTTCTCATTTCTGATCTCAGAAATGCATTTCACCACTGAGTATGGTGTTAGCTGTGCATCTGTCGTATGTGGCCTGTATTATGTTGAGACATGCTCCCTCTCTGCCAACTTTCTGAAGTGTTTTTATTGAAAGTTTTATCATAAAAACAAAAGGGGGAGAAAAGACCTACAAAAACAAATCCAAAACAATTAATAAAATGACAAAACAAACATACATACTGATAATTACCTTCATCTAAATGCTTCAACCAAAAGACATAAAGTGGCTGAAGATACAAAAACAGAACCCATATATATGCTGCCTATAAGAGACTCCTACAGATCCAGAGACACATAAAGACTGAAAATGAGGGGATAGAGAAAGGTATTCCATGCAAATGGAAATCAAAAGACTGAGCAGCAATACTAGCATCAGACAAATAGACTTTAAAATATAGACTGTTATAAGAGACAAAGAATGGCCCTATATAATGATTAAAGGGTCAATTCAAGAAGGAGATTTAACAATTATAAATATATGCTGCTGCTGCTGCTGCTGCTAAGTCACTTCAGTCGTGTCCGACTCTGTGCGACCCCATAGATGGCAGCCCACCAGGCTCCCCCGTCCCTGGGATTCTCCAGGCAAGAACACTGGGGTGGGTTGCCATTTCCTTCTCCAATGCATGAAAGTAAAAAGTGAAAGTGAAGTTGCTTAGTCATGTCCAACTCTTAGCGACCCCATGGACTGCAGCCTACCAGGCTCCTCCGTCCATGGGATTTTCCAGGCAAGAGTACTGGAGTAGGGTGCCATTGCCTTCTCCATATAAATATATATGCACCCAATATAGGAGCACCTTGATATATAAGGCAAATGTTAACATAGAAGGAGAAACTGACAGTAACACAACAACAATGGAAGATTTTAACATCCCACTTACATCAACAGTGGACCATCCAGACAGAAGATCAGTAAGGAAACACAGGCCTTAAATGATACATTAGACCAAATGTTCTTAACTGTTATTTAAAGAGCATTCTATCTAAAAGAAGCAGAATACACATTTTTTTCAAGTGCACATGGAACATTCTCCAGGATAAATCATATGCTGGACTGTAAAGCAAGCCTCAGTAAATTTCAGAAAACTGAAATTGTATTAAGCATCTTTTCTGACCACAATATTATGAGGCTAGAAATCAACTATTAGAAAAAACCTGCAAAATTCAAACACATGGAGGCTAAACAATATGATACTAAACAACCAATGGCTCACTCAGGAAATCAAAGAGGAAATCAAAAAAGTACCGGGGGACAAACGAAAGGGAATAAATACTTTTTTTAATTTGTTTAAACCTATTTTATTCTCTTTCAAAAAGTTATATAATATAAAAGATAACTAAGTTATTTTTCAACTAACCAAGTACAAATAATTTAAGAATCCATCTTTTTAAAAAACCCTTCATAAGCCTTCTTATCCTAGAATCCAAAGCCCTACCATGCTTAGGGGAACAGACACAGAATAATCAATATAATGACATATCTTAATAGCATTCCTGGGCATCAACAATAAAGAAGGAATCTTTTTGCCATTCAGGTAAAGAGTTCAATTCATCTACAAAGTGAGAAAAAAATCAGGCTGGCTCCCTTCTTTGCCACAGGCACGTGTAGTGACAGAAGATAGTGGAGCAATGCTAACCAAATCCTCAGGGAAAAGAGGAGTAATGAAAATCTACGTATCAAAATCCTATTCCAGTATCAAGTATCAGTTCAGTTCAGTCGCTCAGTCGTGTCCGACTCTTTGCGACCCCATGAATCGCAGCACGCCAGGCCTCCCTAGGTGGTGTCATCTGCATATCTGAGGTTATTGATATTTCTCCCGGCAATCTTGACTCCAGCTTGTGCTTCTTCCAGCCCATTTTAACTAATCTCAAATCATAATCTTTCTATAAAATGATACAAAAACCTACATTAATATTTTTGAGATAAAGATGAAGAATGAATTTACATTTCCCATCCTGTATTTTTTAGTCATGCTTCTTTTCTTTCTTTTTTGAAAATATTTATTTATTTGGTTATGTTGGATCTTTGTTGCAGTATGCAGGCTTAGCTGCCCTTGGGCATGTGGGATCTCAGTTCCCCAACTGGTGATCAAACCCTTGTCCTTTACATTGGAAGGTGAACTCTTAACCCCTGGACCAGCAGGGAAGCCCCCAGTCATGTTTCTTTAGCCTCCTTTACAGTTAGTGGGTACAGTATGGTTTGCTCTATTGGCATTACCCCTCAGCTCTTTAACACCATTACTGTGCTATCAGTCATTGTCTAACTATATGTGATTCATTCATTACAAAGATGACACAGGTTTTTCACTTTTAAAGTACATTTGAATATGTTAAGCTATTCTCTCAATTAAAAAATTAGCAGTATAATTCAGCCTAGATATTTCCCATATACCTAGGTATAACTATAAATACAGTAGATGTACAGAAAACTTTTTGGTAAATGGATAATCAATCATTTTCAGGTAAAACTTCATTTCTAAATTCAGTTGTAGCACCACTGAAACTCCATAAACTGATGGGTACTCCTGACTTTATTTACTGTGGATGTCATAACAAATCACCATGACTTCGGTGGTTTAAAGCCACAGAAATCTATTTTCTCACAGTTCTGGAAGCCAGGAGTCTAAAATCAAGGTGTCTATAGGGCCATGATCACTCTCAGGCTCTAGGGGAGAATTTATTCCTTGTCTCTTCCAGTTTCTGGTGGCTGCCAGCATTCCTCAGCTTACAGCCCCAGCACTCCAATCTCCACCTCCACGGTCACAACGACTCCTTTTCTTTCCGTCACATTTCCCTCTGCCTCTCTCTTACAATACCACTTGTAATGGCATTAAAGCCCATCCAGATAATTTAAAGATCTTAAATTGAGATAATCCCTTTTCTAAGTAAGGTTCCATTCTCATGAATTCTAAGGATTTGGTGTGGGTCTCTTTTGGAGGTCATTTTTCGGTTTACTACACTTAGCTTAATAAAGAGATCAAATTTATCATCATGAATAACGGAACAAACCAACATCACGCATCTCCTGTTATCATGCCTTGAGAAACACACTACACCACCTATGCATTTTCCTGCCAAAAATGCACAACCTGAATCAAGTCATAAGAAAACAATAAAACAGCCCAAACCGAAATACATTCTTCCAAAATGTTAATGTCATGAAATAAGAACATTTCCAAACTGAAAGAGCACAACAATGAATTGCACTGTGTGATTTTGGATTAGTTCCTGGATTGTGGGGGGGGGGGAAATTTCTATAAAAAGCCACTTATTAGGACCACTGGTACAATCTGAATAAAAACTGTTTATTAGATAACAGCGTCATATCAACATTAATTCTGGAATTTGGTCATTGTGTTATAGTTAGAAAATTTAAAAAACAGTGAGGTAAAGCAAATTTGACAAAATAGCAACTTATAAATCTAAGTAGAGAGCACATGGCTGAACTATTCTTGAAACTTTGCTGTTAATTCCAACTTTTTCAAAACAAAAACTTGAAAGAAATGGGTTTTCTTCAAATGAAGCAAGCTATATTAACAGCAAATAACTGTCTCCCTGCCAAATAATTATACTTTGCCTAAAAATTTAAACAGAAAAAAAAAAATCCATCTATAGTGTCTAGTCCTTTGGCCATTCCCTCCAAAAGAGCAGGACCTTTTCCTGTTTGTCTACAGTCAAGGAAGACTGGGCACAAACAAGAAATCATCATTAAAACACAGACACACTCGTCTATGGGGATAAAAAGAATCATCTCCTGTCAAAATGAAAATGAAACAACTCGAAGAGGGAAGTAAAATATTCATCTTCTTGAGTACTTCACAGTAGGAGAAACAAAGGGTACGATTAAACCAGAATGCGTGGAAATGACATCCTCGTGTTGACTTTTCGAAACCAGATTGAGATTAATGAAACAGATATCATATAAGGGGAACCACATTTTAACCACAGAGACTCACTGAGGAATGTTATACATAAAAGAAACTATTATTATTTTAATTGCTTAAACTTAAGATAACAGATTGGGCTCTATCCTAAAACAGCAACACATAAATTAGTGGGATGACGTTAGCAACTCTTCTCATAATAAGCATAATCCATGAAAACTGTAGTTTCAGGTCTGCAAATAACAATCACTAAAAAGTTTCTCTCCCGTATGCCCTTTACTGGCAAACTGAATTATCTCCAAATAAGAATTATATAATGAGACTTGTTGTTTAGTTGCTAAGTTGTATCTGATCCTTTTGCGACCCTGTGGACTGTAACCCACCAGGCTCCTCCGTCCATGGGATTTTCCAGGCAAGAATATTGGAGCAGGTTCCTTTTCCAGGGGATCTTTTCAATCTAGGGATCAAATCTGCGTCTCCTGCATTGGCAGGCAGATTCTTTACCACTGAGCCACCAGGGAAGCCCCTTAATGAGACTAACACCTCCCATAAGAATCTAAACAAAAGACAACAAACCTGAAACTTCAAGTAAAGCAAAATGTTGACAAAGTATGCTCTGCAAGAAAACACTTTCCCCAAACACAACTGAACACTTACCTTCTGGCACAGGAAAAACTTCAGCTATTGAGCCTAAAATGGTTAAAGCTGAAAATCTGGTTGGGTAGGAAGAGCCAGGAAATAATGCTTCAAAAAGACTACTGCAAATGGATGACATGAAATTCTAAAAAAAAAAAACACACACAAAAAAAATTTACAGTAAACATAATTGTACTAACTCACAACAGGTGGGGAAACAGTGGAAACAGTGGCAGACGTTATTTTGGGGGGCTCCAAAATCACTGCAGATGATGACTGCAGCCATGAAATTAAAAGACGTTCACTCCTTGGAAGGAAAGTTATGAACAACTTAGATAGCATATTAAAAAGCAGAGGCATTACTTTGCCAACAAAGGTCCGTCTAGTCAAGGCTATGGTTTTTCCAGTGGTCATGTATGGATGTGAGAGTTGGACTGTGAAGAAAGCTGAGCACCGAGGAATTGATGCTTTTGAACTGTGGTGTTGGAGAAGACTCTTGAGAGTCCCTTGGACTGCAAGGAGATCTAACCAGTCCATCCTAAAGGAGATCAGTCCTAGGTATTCATTGGAAGGACTGATGCTGAAGCTGAAACTCCAATACTTTGGCCACCTGACGCAAAGAACTGACTTATTTGAAAACTCCCTGATGCTGGGAAAGATTGAAGGCGGGAGAAGAAGGGGACGACAGAAGATAAGATGGCTGGATGGCATCACCAACTCAGTGGGCATGAGTTTGGGTAAACTCCAGGAGTTGGTGATGGACAGGGAGGCCTGGCATGCTGCAATCCATGGAGTCACAGAGTCTGATACGACTGAGCGACTGAACTGAACTGAACAACAGGTTATCTTGAAAGTACCAGTAGTATCATTCTACAGGGTGAATGTTTTTTTTCTGATTTAGAGAGAAAAAAATTTTTTAAGCAATACTAGATGTTCACTTTGCCTGACAATTCAGATTGGCACCCTTGACATGGGCTCATGACTTCAATGAATCCTATCTCTATAGAGTTAACAAGAAGTACAGAAGAAAATGGAAACATTCATTAAAAAGATATGTGTACTCCCACATTCACTGCAGCACTGTTTACAATAGCCATGATACAGAAACAACCTAAGTATCGATGGATGGATAAACAGATAAGTAAGTCAGACAGAAAAAGACAAATGGTCTCACTGTATATAGAATAAAAATAAATTAATTTTAAAAAGCAAAACAAAAAACCAAGCAATACAGAGAACAGATTGGTAGATGCCAAAGGTGGAGAGGGGAAGTGTTGAAAAAATGGTACAAGCTTCATGTTATAAAATAAATAGGTCATGGGATATAATGTACAATATGGTGACTATAGTTACAATATATAATACTCTATTATATATTTGGAAGCTGCTAAGAAAAAAACTTTGTATAATTTTATATAGTGAAAAATGTTAACTAGACTCAGTGTGGTAATCATGTCCCAATATACACAAATAATGACGAATACATCAATTATGCCTGATTTTTTTAAAGTTAAAAACAACAACAAAAAGTACAACTCTAACTGTAGTCCAGACAAGAAAAAAACTTTTTTTTTGGTGAAAACATGATCCATTCTGCCTTGACTTGTGTTAAAACTGAATGAGTACTGATTTTCTTCACCAGAAGCATTCAAGCATTAAAAGTATGTATACTTTTTAAAGTTTTAAAATGATCAAAGAAATATGCAATATATATTACTTGATAAATTTGATAACTAAGTACTTGATCTGTCTCTTATACACATCTAGATGTGTATAAGAGACAGGTCTATAGGGCCATGATCACTCTCAGGCTCTAGGGGAGAATTTATTCCTTGTCTCTTCCAGTTTCTGGTGGCTGCCAGCATTCCTCAGCTTACAGCCCCAGCACTCCAATCTCCACCTCCACGGTCACAACGACTCCTTTTCTTTCCGTCACATTTCCCTCTGCCTCTCTCTTACAATACCACTTGTAATGGCATTAAAGCCCATCCAGATAATTTAAAGATCTAGGAGGCATTGAAAAAATGGTACAAGCTTCATGTTATAAAATAAATAGGTCATGAGATGTAATGTACAATATGGTGACTATAGTTACAATATATATAATACTCTATTATATATTTGGAAGCTGCTAAGAAAAAAACTTTGTATAATTTTATATAGTGAAAAATGTTAACTAGACTCAGTGTGGTAATCATGTCCCAATATACACAAATAATGAACCACTGTATTATAGACCTGAATACATCAATTATGCCTGATTTTTTTTAAGTTAACAACAAAAAGTACAATTCTAACTGTAGTCCAGACAAGAAAAAAACTTTTGGTGAAAACATGATCCATTCTGCCTTGACTTGTGTTAAAACTGAATGAATACTGATTTTCTTCACCAGAAGCATTTAAGCATCAAAAGTATGTATACTTTTTAAAGTTTTAAAATGACCAAAGAAATATCCAATATATATTACTTGATAAATTTGATAACTAAGTTCTTGATTTCTGACTATAAAGACACAATTCAAAACAAAGACCCAACTATTTTACTGTCTTTTATCTCCACCTTTGAGATTGTTACTCTGCCTTTCTGTTTATACAATTGATCAAAAATGAAAACTTTTAGCAAAAATACAATTTAAAAAAAAAGCAATGTGGGAAATACTTCATCCAAGATAAATCTTCTTCATCTAATTAAAACAAATAATTATAACTTTTACATAAGGCCAAAGAAAAAACTTATGAAGAAAAGCTGTTATCCTCAAGACTCTCATATATTGCTATGCTCTGACAACATATAGCTCATCAGCATATAAGCAGCCCCATCCCTGTCTTTAGACAGGATCCCTGCATTCATTCAAGGATAAACAAACTTGGGGATTTATCCTGTAGGCCCTAACAACTTTATTCCTTTGAAATCCAATAAACTAGTTTTAATTATAAATGAGTAGTATAGTATCCACATTCAAGAACAACAAGTTCATCCTTTAGGAATTATCCTAATTGCAGTGTCAATTACATTTTTAGAAATAGTTCTTCTTTTCCTCAACCAGACTGTAACCACAATGGAGGCGGGAATGACAGTCTGTGGACTTCGATGTCTCTAGTCCCGCAAATAGTCTGCTGCACACGCAGTAAGGGCTCAGTATACGCTCTAGTGTTTTTCCACTAGAAAAGGCTTCTGGCCAGGCTTCCAGATACCTTGGCCTAGCATTCAAAACTCTCTACTACTCAATCCCAACTTGATTTTCCAACTCATCTCCCGTTATTCGATTCCTCTGTCCCTCAGGTATCCTATGCGTCACTCGTACTAGTGAATTCCCCATTCCCCAAATCCTCTCTGTACTCCCTTACCTCGAAGCCTTCACTCAAGCTGGTACTAAGGGGGAAACTCTTCTGATCTGGTTATCCAGAGCAGATCTGGATTCGAGTGTGGCTCTACCACTTCTGGGCTAAGGAACTTGGATAGTTTGCTGATTCAACTTTTCCAAGCTTCACTTATCTCACTTGGTAAGTGACAATAATAATAATTCCTCTCTCACAGATTTATCATTAAAGAATAAATGGGAACACTGATATAAAGCATTTTATACCTTAAAGTACTCTAGCTCAGAGATCCCCAACCACTGGGTCACAGACCAGTGGCCTGTGGCCTGTTTGAAACTGGGCTACACAGCAGGAGTTGAGCAGCAGACAGGTGAGTGAAACTTGATCTGTATTTACAACCACTCCCCATCACTTGCATTACTGCCTGAGCTCAGGAGAACAAGCTCAGGGCTCCCACTGATTCTGCATTATTGTGAGCTGTATAATTATTTCATTATACATCACAATGTAATAATAATAGAAATAAACTGCACAATAAATGTAATACGCTTGAACTACCCTGAAACCATCCCCCACTGCCACCTCAGTCCATGGAAAAACTGTCTTCCACAAAACCAGACCGTGGTACCAAAACCACAGGGACTGTGTACCCAAAAGGTTGAGGGACCACTGCTATAGCTAATGTATTTTTAAGTACACTAGCTATTATTTAGGTATGAAATAACCTTCTTCACTAGACTAGAAGACACTTTTTCCATCTCATAGCCTCCTCTTCTCCCACAGCAATTAGTTTGTTGATTAGCACAGAGTCTACCAAACACTGCACATGACACCCACTTTTGTAACAATGATCATAAAACAGCTCCAAAGTTGCAACCTTCAAAAGCCACAAGAGTCTACCTACCGAAAGAAGAAAATATCAGAACTAGGAGCCTGACTCAGATCAAGACTTTGAAGGATTAGTTTTCAAAAGCACAAAAGTTTTGTGCACATACATAAAAATTCAGAATGTCATCCACAAAATTGGTTTTGTGTTTCTAAGTACCTAATTGATATTTCACAAATGTCATTTTATTCCTTGCAAAAAGAAGCAAAAGAGATGTGCTTCTGAAGGACTAAAAAATAACTGCTCCACACACACAGTAAATGCTCAGTATAAACTATAGTTACTTTTACTGATGCTCAGCAAAGTTTTTTAGAGTGATTTAGAGTTTACAGACAGCATTCCTGTTTAATCCTCAAAACCAACCTTTTTAGAGAGGTTATTCATCCCACTTATAAACTCATTAAGGTAAGCCAAGTGGTCAGCGGCAGAATTGTGAGTCAATTTATATCCTTCAAGTTCAGATTATGACTTTCTTATGTTTTGTTGTTCAGATTTTACAAAGATGAAGCTAATTTCAACCTCTGTATAGGAATATTCTTTAGATAATGTTTAACCTCAAGTAGATGAGTGACTATGTCATGGTTCCACTGTACCATTTATTATACCTGTTTCCCTAAATGAAATAACACAGGTGAGCTCTGTCCTCGCTCTGGGTCTTATGAGAAAATATGCATCTGCTTCTGAGAGGACAGATCTGGTGTAAGAAACCAGTGAAAAGTTCATTCTGTTCCGATGGACAGAAACTGAGCCCTGGCCCAGACTACAGCTGCTTTAACTGGGGTTCCATCGAGGCCACTAACTCCAGTGCCCTAAATTCCAGTCCTGTTCTTCAAGCCCACTTCAAAACAGGATAGAGAGGAAACCCACCAACTGGACCAAGGGTCAGGAATCACAAACGTCAAGCCACTTCCACGTTAAGACGATAGGGGCAAAAGGTCCAGACACAACAGTCCTCTTCCTTGGGGAGGGGGTGGAGGAGTCAGGGCAGCAATTACCTTTTATGAAAGTACTAAATTGATCTGGCTCACATAAGCTGTAAAATATCAAGGTTAGTCCATTAATGTGATTCTGTAACAGACTTCAGAAGTCCAGCACTGGTTCCACAACTCAGGCTATCTTAAGAGAAGTATCAAAAAACCAGAAGGAATATGTAAAACCCACCTTGAGGGAAAAAAGCACAGAAATACTCAGCACGAGTATTACTTCTCTTTAATGTAGATGCAAAATTGTTTCAGGTGTCTTAAAAATCTGTATGTCTGGAAATCACCTACCTTATACTGCTGTAAAGAAGCAGAAGGGTGTTGTCTGGCGGACTCATTCCCTGGTTCATGTTTGGATTTACTTTGCTCCAGTTTATAAAGTACCTGAGAGCTTTCCTGTATCCTACAAAACAACTTTGAGAAAAAGAAAAATGAAGTGTATGTGAGCCGCATTAACCTGAAATACCAGCTTGAAAGGCAAAGGAAGAACTTTCGAAATTTTTTAGACTGAAACTTCAGGCAAGGAGAGTACTGGTTTTCAAACTCTTAGTATTTACCACAGCGTTTCTTTCTGACAGAAAATTAACACTGACATGTATAAAACCAAAAACTCAAGCATTCCTGCAAATCAGAATACACAGTTATTAAACCACAATTCTATTTCCCTTAGGTCAACGTGAACCTAAAGATGATTAGGCTTACTCACTTCTATTCTCTACCAACTCTTTACCTCAGAAACATTTCAGGTGATTAATTTAAGCTGAATGATTCAATAAAGACCATTGCTAAAGGCACTTATAGAAACGATAAAAATACAAGGACATTCTTCCTCTTCTCACTAAAGTTTTCTTAAAATACCTTACACCCTAGAATTCCCAATAGCCCCATAGTTAAGACTCCATGCTTCCAGGGCAAGGGGCACAGGTTTGATCCCTGATTAGGGGACAAAAACCCCAAATGCCATGAGGTACGGCCAAAAAATATATATTTTTAAAGTACTTTAAAAAAATACCTTGCACACTGAAAACTCCAGTGCTAGATTTTTTTTTTTCCCCTCTCAAAAAAAGAGCTCAAGATTGATTTATTACACCAAAGTGAATGGCCTTTTTTCACTCTGAAGCCCCGGTAGTCCAATTCCACAACCCTTCTTCCCACACTCTCCCCAGATCTGGGCTCTTTTGAAAAATCATTTTCAGGGCAAAGTTTACCACTTCCCTACACTTTCCGAAGAGAAATTTTACCTTTTTAAGAAGAGAACAAATCTGTTGTCGCACTCCTGGAGACTGACTGTTAAGATTGTATGTGATAAAGAACTGGATCCACTGCATTTCTTCTGCGGAAACGATTTCTGTGCTTCGATTACTTTCACAAAGCAAGCCTAACGTATCAATCCGCACCTAAAATACACCAAAGAATAAGATGTTCATTTTTCAGTGATGCGTTAGTTGCTCAGTATGTCCAGCTGGATGCGACCCTATGCACTCTAGCCTGCCAGGCTCCTCTGCCCGTGGACTTTTTCAGGCGAGAATAGTGGAGTGGGTAGCTATCTCCTTCTCCAGGGGATCTTCCCGACCCAGGGATCAAACCCAGGTCTCCTGCACTGCAGGCAGATTTTTTACCATCTGAGCCACTATGGAAGCCCCAAAGACATAAGCAAAGCCTAAGCCACCTAACATGTTTAATTATCTGCACAAGGTATCAAAGGCAGAAAAGAAAGATAAATCTCAGTGTACACATACGTATTTCAGAAAGGTCCTATAATCCCAAAGATCCTGTGACTGATTACTTCTTATAAAATTATGTCATTAAATGTACAAACTGAGTATTTACAAAAGTTAAAAATCTTAAAGATTCTTATTCCACAGTAATGTTTAACTACATTCCTTTTCCTCAGTGACCATTCTGCCCCAGGACCACATCACCTCACTCTCCAATTACTGCCATGAACTTCTCACTAGTCTCCTGGGTTCATCTCTGTTTCCATTCATGCCACTTTCCTGGCTAAAAGAGGAGTGACTCTGGCCACAGTTACCAATTGGATAAAACCTGAAGTTTTCAGCCTAGTACTGGATGCGTCCATAGAATGGACAAAGGACTCCATTCTCGCCAAACAATGTCCTTAGTCCCCCTCCAGCCCTTGTTTACTTGTGTCCTTCCAGTTTGAGTGGGCACCAGGGCTTCCCTGCCTTGAATCACTTTCCTACTCAACCATCACCTACACTCAGACGAGTCTCTTCTTCTAAGCTTTCCAAGTTCTTACGCATACAGATATACTTGTGCTATCTTTTAAAAGACTTTCCAGTTGTCTTATGAAGGTTTTCTTATTCCCTAAACTAAACTTTAAGTAGCCCAAGTGCAATGTCTACATGCTTCACATCCTTCTTATGGAGCCCTTAAAACAGTGTGGGCATAATATTGGGGCCTTCCATATTGCACTGCTATTAATAAATGAATAAATGAATCAGGGATCTACTGCATGTATGAATTCCCAATTACATTGTTTACTTACTTGGCAGTGCTGATGAATTAAGCCTTGCTTTATTCTTGCACTGGACACAAGGTCCCTCCAGGCATCAGTTGCAAACTGAAGATGTCCATGAGCTCGAGCTGTTCTTAGACAAGCCATCAAAGCTCCCAGAGCCCCTCTGCTGTTATAAGATCCTAAGGATGGAAAAGGTTACTGTTGTCTCAAAAACACAGCAAAAAAGACCACCACTGTGCTATTAACAACTTCAACAATTCCCAAGTTTCCCATTAACATTGTTATTTCATGAAGTAAAAATTGTATTTTTAGCTAAACTCTAACATGAATTAATGTTCCTATTATAAAATCATTATTTAAAAGGATTTAATAGGTCTTATGTCAATGATTTCTGTAAACTGAATCCACTTATTGTTAACTTCAAGAAATCATAATTTTTGGCTGATCTTTTTACCTTTTCCTCGACAGTTAAAAAATAAACCAGCAAGTCAATCAGAAAAAAAAAAAAAAAATGCTTGGAAAATCCCATGGGTAGAGGAGCCTGGTAAGCTGCAGTCCATGGGGTCACAAAGAGTCGGACACGACTGAGCAACTTCACTTTCAATTTTCACTTTCATGCATTGGAGAAGGAAATGGCAACCTACTCCAGTGTTCTTGCCTGGAGAATCCCAGGGATGAGGGAGCCTGATGGGCTGCCATCTATGGGGTCGCACAGAGTTGGACACGACTGAAGCTACTTAGCAGCAGCAGCGGCAGAGTCTTCCTATAGGATTATTCTCTGTACAATGATTAGCAACTAGAATACAAGTTGTAAAGCCACTCTGATTGTGAAATGCCTTTGAATCTGTTTTATCTCTTGTAGTAATCAGGTCCATTGAATCAAAATCAGTTAGAACCCTCAAAGTATGTATATCCTCTCTGATCAGTTAATTTTAATGGGATTAAAATAGCTATAACACAGTGGGGAAAAAGTAAGATAATATATATCAAGGTGGAAAAATGTAAAATGAGGTGTTTCTCCCCAGGAAGTTACAATCTCCCTGGCAGAACTGAGGACATAAGTCAAATTCACTCATGCTAATTTTTTTTTTTTTTTTAACTTTCCACAACTGGGACATCAAGGGACCACTGAACTATCTTTTTTTTTTTTTTTCAATTACTCCCCTCGTTACTTCCCTATGTTACATTTTTAAAAATTACTTTTCAGATATTCTGTATTTGTAAGGTAGTCTGACTAGTTTTACATTTATCTCATTAAGCTCTCATTAGCAAACTTTCTAGGAATTTAATTAGCAGACTCCCAACTCTCCCCAAACCATCTATAACATGGAAGTTCTAAATATCATTTAAAAACCATTAGAAATTCTAGTATAGTTTGCTATCAATGATCAAAGGCTATATGAAGTCATCCAAGGGTTAAATATCTTTTAACAAAAGATGAGAAGTCCTTCACTTTCCCTAATTCAAGTGCTAGAAATAGGGGTCCTATCAAGTAACCAGTTGGAAATTATCAATTATGAAAATGAACTGCTGGGCTGACAGCCCTGGAGAAGATGGATTGACTCTGGTGAAATTTGTCTGATCTTCTCCCTCCAAAATGGGGGGACAGCTGTAGGCTACTTCAACAGTTGTAATCACATCCTAATGGTCCTATCCTAATGGCAAGAAAAATTAGTTCCCAGAATTGATTTATCTGGATATTCATGGGCACTAATGATACTAAAGCTGAAGCTCTAGTACTTTGACCACCTGATGGAAAGAGCTGACTCAGTGAAAGGACTCTGATGCTGGGAAAGATTGAAGGCAGGGGGAGAACAGGGCTACAGAGGATGAGATGGTTGGATGGCATCACCGATTCAATGCACATGAGCTTGAACAAACTCTGGGAGATAGTGAAGGACAGGGAAGCCTCAGGTGCTGCAGTCAATGGGGTCACAAAGAGTCAGATACAACTGAAGTGAGTGACTGAACAACAACAATCATACTTTTTATCTATTAATAGATAATTGGCAGCTTCTGCAGTGAAGGAAAATAGGGAGAGTATCCATCAAGAGCTCCCAGAAAGCCTTGCTTCCCAACTGTTTACACTTGTGCACATGGAGTGTGGAGGTTTTTTTTTTTTTTTTTGTATGTAATAATGCAACAGAGGACCTTGCTCATGGCTAGCACTCTCAGCCCCAAGTTCATCCCACTGAAGACTGATGCAGTATAGCACTGTTCTGAGGCAATACATTTAATCCTGAAGAACTGGGTCTACAGATGACAAATGGCTCTATTTTATGGGCCCCACCTCTTTATAATCATCTTTTACAATTCACAAAGCATTTTATAAAGAAAGATATTCACTTTTCAACTCATATAAAAAAAGTACACACTAGATATAAACACTTGTTCCATGATGAGACTTCTTCCTGACAGTTCTCTTATATCTGTCTTAGTTCTTAGGCTTTACAAATAGTAGATTCTCCATAAATTTTAGGAGAATAAATAGAAAATAGTTACTACAGGACACTGTAATATAGAAATACCCACTGCATTGATATGAAGGGCAGGCTAATTCTCTCTGTCTCTTCCGTCAGGGACACCTCTGCTTTATCTCCTTCCTGACTTCTGCCTGATTCTGTTATTCCTACACCACTTCACTTCTGCTCTCTTTTGGTCTAGTCTATTGTCTGTCTACTCTTCTGATTTTTTCTTGTTCATTCTTATTTCTCTTCAATTCTCTTCTTTCCTATTTCTGGTAATTTATTATGAAATAGATAGATAATAGATAAATGGATGGATGACAGGTAGATAGATATAGAAAGGTAGATAGAAAGGTAGATAGTTAGATATAAACAGACAAATAAAGATGATATAGATATCATCCAGGCACTATGAATATCCTTACTATCTAGTTCATTAAAAAGCTTGCTTCCCTGAAATCTTTAGCAGGTAGTACAAAAAGAAATAAAACTATAGCTAATATTTTAAATATTTACTATATGCCAAGTGCCCATCAAGCGTTTTTCATGAATCAACTCATTCATGAGAAAAAAAAAAACTATAAAGGAGGTCATATTTTTGTCTCTTTTTATAGATTAAGCAAATGAATAGCAAGTCTATACAACTTACTCAAAGTTATACAATTAGTTAGTTGCAGGATCAGGAGTTAAAATTATAGAAATGTGCAACTGTGAGTAAGCAAGAATTTTATCTTATGTAAGTTGGACTCATAATAAACTGTGTGGATCACAATAAACTGTGGAAAATTCTGAAAGAGATGGGAATACCAGACCACCAGACCTGCCTCTTGAGAAATCTGTATGCAGGTCAGGAAGCAACAGTTAGAACTGGACATGGAACAACAGACTGGTTCCAAATAGGAAAAGGAGT
>SJYT01075780.1:271038-379412 GCA_006410635.1 Cephalophus harveyi
CATGGGAAATAGATGGGGAAACAGTGGAAACAGTGTCAGATTTTATTTTTTGGGGTTCCAAAATTACTGCAGATGGTGACTGCAGCCATGAAATTAGAAGACGCTTACTCCTTGGAAGAAAAGTTATGACCAGCCTAGATAGCATATTCAAAAGCAGAGACATTACTTGGCCAACAAAGGTCCGTCTAGTCAAGGCTATGGTTTTTCCTGTGGTCATGTATGGAAGTGAGAGTTGGACTGTGAAGAAGGCTGAGCACGGAAGAACTGATGCTTTTGATATGTGGTGTTGGAGAAGACTCTTGAGAGTCCCTTGGACTGCAAGGAGATCCAACCAGTCCACTCTGAAGGAGATCAGCCCTGGGTGTTCTTTGGAAGGAATGATGCTGAAGCTGAAACTCCAATACTTTGGCCACCTTATGCGAAGAGTTGACTCATTGGAAAAGACTCTGATGCAGGGGGGGATTGGGGGCAGGAAGAGAAGTTGACGGCAGAGCATGAGATGGCTGGATGGCATCACTGACTCGATGGACGTGAGTTTGAGTGCACTCCGGGAGTTGGTGATAGACAGGGAGCCCTGGCGTGCTGCAATTCATGAGGTCGCAAAGAGTCGGACACAACTGAATGAACTGAACTGAAGTGAAGTTTGACTCATAAGTGATGAAATGACCCTCCCTATGTCATGGTCCTGGTATAGTAAAATTGTGATCCTGTGGTTCTAGATCTGACTTATCAGGAAGGTTTCTCAAGGCAAATGGACTGCTGGGAATTTTTACCTTGGGATACACTTCAGAGAAGTAGGAAATGGCAACCCACTCCAAAATCCTTTCTTGGGAAATCCCATGGGCTAGGAGACTGGCAAGCTAGAGTCCATGCAGTCAAAAAAAGAGTCACATATGACTCAGCGACTGCATACAAGAAAGACACTGGGGATCCCTTTCTCCTCTCTGCACCCTGTATCTGTGATTTCATGCATGCCCTTCACATTGCTTGGGTCTTAAATTTACGGGAATTGAAAATGACCTCAGCTGAGGTCAACTCACCACTTTCCACAATTCTCAAACCTTGACCAGCTTTTGCAGTCTGACCTAACTCAGTTTTTTTTAAATCCATGATTTGAATTTGTTTCATTTACATAGTATTTACTATAGTTGGAGGCCTTTGACCTATGAGTTTGTTGAAGACTTGCTGGGTTTTTCAGTTGTATGGGGAAAATGAGTATATAAACTTTACTCAGCCCATGTTCACATGACTTTAGTCTGTCTACACATCTAGCAGGTCAGGAAGCAACAGTTAGAACTGGACATGGAACAACAGACTTGTTCCAAATAGGAAAAGGAGTCCGTCAAGGCTGTATATTGTCACCCTGCTTATTTAACTTATATGCAGAGTACATCATGAGACACGCTGGACTGGAAGAATACTAGCTGGAACCAAGATTGCCGGGAGAAATATCAATAACCTCAGATATGCAGATGACACCACCCTTATGGCAGAAAGTGAAGAGGAGCTAAAAAGCCTTTTGATGAAAGTGAAAGAGGAGAGCGAAAAAGTTGGCTTAAAGCTCAACATTCAGAAAACGAAGATCATGGCATCTAGTCCCATCACTTCATGGGAAATAGATGGGGAAACAGTGGAAACAGTGCCAGACTTTATTTTTTTAGGCTCCAAAATCACTGCTGATGGTGACTGCAGCCATGAAATTAAAAGACGCTTGCTCCTTGGAAGAAAAGTTATGTCCAACCTAGATAGNTTATTTTTTTAGGCTCCAAAATCACTGCTGATGGTGACTGCAGCCATGAAATTAAAAGACGCTTACTCCTTGGAAGAAAAGTTATGACCAACCTAGATAGCATTTTCAAAAGCAGAGACATTACTTTGCCGACTAAGGTCCGTCTAGTCAAGGCTATGGTTTTTCCTGTGGTCATGTATGGATGTGAGAGTTGGACTGTGAAGAAGGCTGAGCACCGAAGAATTGATGCTTTGAACTGTGGTGTTGGAGAAGACTCTTGAGAGTCCCTTGGGCTGCAAGGAGATCCAACCAGTCCATTCTGAAGGAGATCAGCCCTGGGATTTCTTTGGAAGGAATGATGCTGAAGTTGAAACTCCAGTACTTTGGCCACTTCATGAGAAGAGTTGACTCACTGGAAAAGACTCTGATGCTGGGAGGGATTCGGGGCAGGAGGAGAAGGGGACGACCGAGGATGAGATGGCTGGATGGCATCACGGACTCAATGGACATGAGTCTGAGTGAACTCCGGGAGATGCTGATGAACAGGGAGGCCTGGCGTGCTGCAATTTATGGCGTCACAAAGAGTCGGACACAACTGAGCGACTGAACTGAACTGAACTGAAGCTTTACATGATGGATCAGGATCATTGTTTTACACATTAATTACTAAATTATGCTTTAATGTAATGATTTCTTCAAAGTTACTGAATTCCAGTGGGATGTTAATACTTATTCTCAACAGCCAGAGAGAGTTTTTTCCTGAGGTCATGCTTCTAAATTTTTCTCTCTTTCCTAGAGACAAGTACTTACTACTGCTAATTTAAAGACTACTGTCTTTAACCTTGCCTACATCAATTTGTAATTACTATCTCAACCACCTGAATAAGTAAATTATATAAAACACACAAACATCTACTCTAGGCTGACAAATAATAAAAACTTGGCAAAATGAATTAAAACCTAGTAATAAAGGAAACCTCATAATCATAACTGAAATCAATCTTTAGCTTGCAGAAATGATTTTAGTCAAAAAACCTATTTGGCTGGATATAGAAACATTCATTTCAATACACAATTTCTATCTTTAATATCCTCCTTTACTATTTATATATCTGCATATTTAATATTACATGGTAATATTAAAATTTGAATATGGCCACCATCTCAGGTAGGTACCTGTATTTAAGCAGCTTAACTAGAAATTACTAAAACAAAAAAAAATTCATTTTCTTACCAGTTTTAGCATCAGCAGAAGTCTGAAGAACCTTTACCATATAGCTTAAGCTCTCAGGGTTGCAGTTCAGTAATTTTGGCAAGTAATAATCAATCACATAAGATTTCTGATCCAGACTTCCTTCACACAGCACACAAAGAAGAGGGGAGACCCAAGTCTCGTGCCACTCGTCAATCCAAGTGCTGTCGGCAGCCTGGGATTTCAAACGACTCTTATGATTTTTAAACATGGTTTCCAAGAGGTCACTTGCATAAGGCACCAGAGACTGGTCCCCCATCACCTCTAAGATTTGCAATGGAATGGTTTTAGCTAATGCCAAAATATGGTCAATTCCTATGAAGTCTACTAAACAACCAAGGCACGTGTACTTTCCTTTACTATGCCATTCCAATCGCAGAAGGCTCTCGGTCAGTTCAAAAATGAAACGATCAGCAGACAAATCTGAACCTGACTCTTCTACAGTGAGCTGGTGCATTTGGAGAATATTTCTGAATATGATTTTGGTTTGGTGCCTCAAAGCATCCAGTGGATGTTCCCAGTGGGTATAGACATAGTCCAAAAGCCTCCTAACCACATCGGCATTCCCATTCAGGTTGTCCTTTAGGCTTGGGGAACTTGAACCAAGGACTTGTACAGCTAAATTAGTCCAAGATGCCAAAATCCTGGACAGAAACATTTCCACAGTTGACTCCTTGATCCTGAAGAAAAATGAGGCACATTAGTATAAACTGACAAACAAAAGGAGTCTAATTTTATAATCATTTAGACCTTAAAAATATAAAGAATGATCATAAAATTGAATTATCATTATATTTACAACAAAAATAAACACAGCCAAGACAAATCTCAAATCTTTCCATTTTGTAAAAGTTAATCCAAAAAAGCACCCAAGGAAACTTGGTTCATTATTTTAATTGTGGTGATGGTTTCACAGGTGTTTAAAAATGTACTCAGGGGCCAGGAAGGGGGAATATTATAGTGAATCAGGTTTCTCTGGGGGGGAAATGAAAGTTGATTGTGGTGAGAGTTGTAAAACCCTAGAAATTGCACAATTTAAGTAGGTGAATTGTATGGAAAGTAAACTACACCTCAATAAAGCTGTCATAATGACTTTAAAATGTACATAACTTACATTAAAAACACACACACACAAAATACAATCCAATGAAGTCAGAGACCTCATAACAGTTCTGGCTTGGGTGCTTGTAGGTAATATGCTGTTAGGTAAGCATTTACTTTGCTAAGCTTCATTTTACCCATTCAATAGATTGGGTTTCCTATCCTATCTATCAGACATGTGAGGATCACACTGAACTACATATGTTGATGTTATTCATAAACTCAAAAGCATTATCCATATACAAATATTTATGGTTTTTAAAAATGCTTACATAAGAGACTGGACGCTAAAATTAATTTGACAAATTGTCACAAGTTAACCTCCACTAAAATTTCTCTCTCTCTGTGCCATCATCCCATCTTCTCCTGTTCTACTTTCACACCCGCTTCATTCTCTACACATATCTCCCTTTTAATTTAAGAATACCCTGACCCCTTTTCACTGAATTACTAAGCAAGCTAACTTAGCTGCCATCTTATAATCGTCTGACGGGCAAAGCAACATACAAGACGAAACTCACTGTGAACTCAAGGTGAACAAAACATGCACAGTATTCAAGAGCAGGGCCTCCCCACTGGGGCCCATCCTCCCCTCCTGCCAGTCCAACATAGTGAGTGTCCCCTGACACAGGAAGAGGAGAGCTGGCGGCGGGACATCAGCACAGCAAAGGCTCTCGCAGCAGCTCAAAAGCCACTCGGGGGCGCTGGTGGGGTCCACGGAACGGAGAAGCACGCTGCTTATCTGCAAAAATACAACAGAGCTGATACACATAAAGCCTCTAAAACTTTCCAGAGATACTGCAAAACATAAATGCAAAGTGCTCTCTCCCCTGAAACATCCGAGGAAAAACAGCTGAACCTAAAGGCAAAAAGCCACAAGAGTTAAAATTATTATATCAAAAGGAAAAAAAAATTGAATCTAAGTATATGAACCGTTTTGCTGGTCTGAATGTACTGGGAGAGCACAACACATTGCCCCCTGCAGGTGGATAAGCATACTAACTAATGCTTTTTTTAGAGGTAGTTTGGGAAATTAGAATTTTTAAATTTTATCCTACTTTGTGTGAGCTCATAAAACAGTACACATCTATTTTGCATAAAGTAATTTTGCTCTTAGTAAAGAACTAAAATAAGTTTCCTCAATAAGAAAAAAAATACTGCTAGTACTAAATCCAAGAATTATGGCCCAAATTATGAACTTACACTTTCCATATAATCAAATTCACTGAACAACTAACTGATTCTAGTACAATATCTGGGTTAGTCTTAAGAAAAATAACATATTTACCAAAAAGTTACTGCCAAATATACCTATACATCAATCTCTGTATAATTTTTTTTTTCCAGTTCCACCAGTTTATTGCTACCAACCCGCCTCCCTCCACCCTCCTCATGCCTGAGTGCTGAGTCATGTGACCCCATGGACTACAGCCCACCAGGCTCCTCTGTCCATGGACTTTTGCAGGCAAGAATACTGCAGTGGATTGCCATTTCCTTCTCCATCTGTATAATTTTAATGTTATAAATATCTTTTATGATACTGAGAGATGGAACTGAAAACAACGCTAGAAAAAAAACAAGGATATATACCCAAAAACGTTGACAATGATTATCTTCATGAGATGGATTTACATGTGACTATTATCGCCTTCTTTCTGCTTTATCCAAATTTTTGAAACTGTCACTTATTTTCTTTATTATTCATGTGGCTGTGTTGGGTCTTAGTTGCACCATGCAGGATCTTTTGTTGAGGCTCATGGGCTCTCTAGTTATGGCATAGAGGCTCAGTAGTTGCAGTGTGTGGGCTTGGCTGCTCCCAATCAGGGATTAAACCTATGTCCCCTGTATTGCAAAGTAGACTCTGAACCACTGGACTACCAGGGACGTCCCAAGAGTGTCAAAGACTGTCACTCATTATAAGAGAAAAGGGTAATCAGAAAGACTATGGAAAAAAATGGTTTAATTCACTCTTTATAAATATTTTTAAAACATGTTTAACTATCAACAAAGTACAATTCTAAAAAGGACATGCACTTACCAAATCAGGAATCTTTTCAGGTGGATGAAACATAGCCTTAATAAAAAGAATAACAGCTAATCCAGATGTACTCTGAATTGTCTGTAAGAGACCATCTATTTGCAAAGAAGCAGAAAGCATGTATTAAATGATGATAGATACTGTAGTATAATAGAAAGAGCACATGCTGTGGGGCCAGGGAGTCCTGGGTGTAATTTCTAGCTTTACCACTTACTAGGTTAAGCCTACGTTAAGTTATTTTACTTCCCAGGGACTCAGTTTTCTCTTCCGTAAATTGGGGAAAAAATAACTCTATCTGACACAATTGTTGTAAGGTTGAAATAGATAATGAACATAAAGGCTTTTATGCCCAGCACACAAATACTCAACCCAAACATCCACTCTCTCTTCCTCTCCATCTGCTGCCTCCCAGCACATGCTCTAGCAGTACCTCCCGGCCCCTCTCTTCCACTGCTGCGTGTGCATCTCAACTCCCATGTACATTACTTTTTCTGAAAGTGATTTCAGGGCTTGTGTAAAGAACCTACATCGGTCCTAATTACAAACTCTGCTCTCATTTGCACTGTGCCCAATGTAACCAAACTGTTGGCGTACTTCTTTTCATTATCTATTAGCCTCTGGTTTGTAAGAAAGTATACAGAATAATACAGTGGATTATTCAACATGGGGTAAGAATTATGAATAGCTACTATAAACGACCTTCCAAAAATTTATTCTGCCCTTCATCCCACAGTTGTTAACTTTGACTTTGACTGGGACATCCATGTGCCCAGGCAAAGACAGGCTGCCTGTTTCCTCAATCTTCCTTACAACTAAAGGTACCAGAGGACGATTCAGGCTACTGGAATATAAGTAGAAATCTTTTGGCTATTTTTTTCTTTCAGATTTAAGGTAAAGATGTAATTGGTCCTCTTTCCTGCCCTGAATACAGACAAGAGGTCTGGAGGCAGAGTAGTCATATAGTAACCATGAAACAATAAACACGTGGATGAAAGCCAACCTACTGAACACGGCAAAGCAGAAAGGCAGAAATGTTTCATCCATTTAAAAAAATGTGATATGTCCTTTAATCTACAGGTGCTCCCTTCACCCTTTTCTTCTTCTTATAATTTCTGTTGAAGAACTCTGGCCTTTTAACCTCGTGGATGAAAGCCAACATACTGAACACGGCAAAGCAGAAAGGCAGAAATGTTTCATCCATTTAAAAAAATGTGATATGTCCTTTAATCTACAGGTGCTCCCTTCACCCTTTTCTTCTTCTTATAATTTCTGTTGAAGAACTCTGGCCTTTTAACCTGTACAGTTTTCCACAATCTGGATATTTGTTTACCCCTAGTGCAATTCAACACATTCATCTGTCCTCTGTAATTCCTGCAAACTGGCAGGTGACTGAGAGACGGATCAATCTCAAGTTCAATCCCTTTGGGAAAAACTACAAGTGGTAAAATCAAGACTCCTTCTGTAATGTTAACAGCCGTTGATGCTTAATGCCCATCTCAGGTCACTGGGAGTTACAGAAGGGTGATATTCTATCATTTCAGATTCTTGGTTAAAATACTTTAAAAAAAAAAGACATTTTCTCTCATTAATCACTTGGTTTCCTGGTGGTACAGATCATATGGACAGAATCAACGTGAGACATAAGGAGGAAGAATGACCCCACAGTGGCCACGGGCATTATTTGAAGGAAGCACCCACCTGCTGCTAAGGAAAAATGTATGGGTTACACTAAACTTTCCAGATCTTACCTTCAAATTTGGAAATTTCTCAAGAATTTTATTTCACTTTTTAAAGTCTGTGGCTTTTCAACACTAAGGTTGTTACGTTTTCTGCTTTGTATGCAATACACACATGTGCATAAGCACATACATACACACACACGTTTAGAAAAGTCCTTCAGTGTTATCCCGATAAGCTGAACTGGTATCTTTGAAAGAAAAAGAATTAAAACCTTATAATTCAGGATCTTTCCCCACTTTGAGGGGCTGAGGGAAAGGAAGTTCTATTATCACAGCTAAGTATTGAATATCTCATACCATTAGAAGTGAAAACAGATTAACACTCAATTATAATCATCATTTGTATGTTTTATACTTACCATCACTTAAAAAGTTGGTAAACATACTCAGCAGTCCACACATACTTTGCCAGATAGGAGAATTCTTCAAATGAAGTCTCTGGAAACCCTGTACTTTCTGTACTAACATCACTGAAACTCTAATGCTCACCAACAAGTCATTCATCAACTGCGTTTGAACAATATGATTTCCAGCCAATTTTCTACAACAAAGAACAGACATTATTACAAAAGAAAAGTCAAAATGTCACCTCTTTTCTCACCAAAATAATTCCTCATTAAACAGCCAAAATCAATTTTAGATTATAATCAACATCTATGCCTCTTTTTTCCATTCCCAGAAATATTCAATTATGTAGACATTTATTGCAAACTTTTGACACTCTTTTAACTTAGCTCAAAATTTTCCCTTTTTCTCAGCTAACTTCATTTCTTCTTTTTAAGAGTAAAAATAACAAATCAAGAATAAATGACACAATTTTTAAATCTGAATACTCCCGAACTTTGCAACTTCCTTGACCTGACTTCCAAAATGCTCTCAGATTTTCTCCTATTTCACTTTTTTCATGCTTCTGAGATAACATGGCTAGTTCACCCTCTTCTCCCTGATGTCCTTACATTAGATTTCACCACAACTCAGTCCTTACCTCTTCTGTCCATCTAATCCACTCCCTTGATGCTGAGTTCATTTAGCTCATAAGCTTTAAATTATAATCTATATGCTGACAATTCCCCAATTTTCATCTCCAGCCCAGACCTCTCTTCCTAATTCCAGACTTGCATGTACAACTTTCTATTCAATATCTTCACCTGGATGTCTGACAAACATTTCAAGCTACATGAACTTATCTGCAATTCCACACTCGGCCCACCTGCTACAATCTCTATCCTACAGAAAATGCAACTATCCTTGACTCCTTTCCCACTCATCCTATCTGTAAGAAAATCCTGTGGTTCTACCTTCAAAATACATCCATTATCAGCCCACCCCCACTGCTACTCCCAGCCACTCTCATGTCTCCCTCACTGTTACTGTCACAATCTCTGAACTAGTCTCCCAACTTCTATGCCTGCTACTTGCAGTCTATTCTCAACATAGCAGAATGCAAGAGTGATATTAAAAGAAAAATCAGGGAAAACGGTTTGGGGGTTCCTCAAACGGTTACACATAGAATATTTATATGATCCAGCAATTCTACTTCTAAGTATAAGCCAAGAGAACTGAAAGTAGAGACTCAAACTGTTATTTATATATCAATGTTTATAGCAGCATTATTCACATTATTTACATTATTCACAACCCAAATGTTTATCAACAAGTAAATGCATAAACAAAATGTGGACTATGCATAAGATAGAATATGATTTCACCATAAAAAGGAATGAAATTCTGAAACAAGCTACAACAGAGATTAACCTTTAAAACATTATAAATAAGTCAGACAAAAAAAAAAAAAAAGACAAATACTGTATTCCATTTACTTGAGGCATCCAGAATTCAAAGAGACAGAAAGTAGAATAGAGGCTACCAGTGGTTGTGGGAAGAGATAAAGACAGTGAATTTTCTTTTGGATACATCAAATCTGAGGCACCTGTAAAACATCCAAGTTGAGACGTCCAGAAGACAACCACTATAGAAGTCTACCACTCAGAAGAGATCTAACTTGGAGTGATAAATTTGGGCATCCGAAGTATAGTGATGTAGGTGACGACAAAGAAGTGGACAATACTAAGCAGTCAAAACAAACAGAGCGGAAAGGACAGAACTCACACTGAAGAGATGAGCAGAGAAACAGAAGCCTAAAAGGGGACGAGAAGGAGCTCCTGGTAAGGCAAAACTGATCTTGAGTGAAAGATGGCACACAGGTGTCACTTCTACTCTCCCCTCAGAGCCTACCTAAACCACAGCCAAGGGATTTAAAACATTAAAAGACATAAATACACAAGGGCAACACACAGACAACAAGACAATGCTAAAATTTTAATAGCAGATGGATGAGTGATAACTGACTGAACAGAATCAAGAATGATTCTGAATCCTAAGTCAGAGAACACACCCAGGGCAACCTGATTTGTAGCCCCTAAAAGCTAAAAAATTGTTGCCACCAGGTGCTCCTCGACATGAAGGAAAATGTGGGGATGAAAACAGGAAGAGTGGCTACAAGTCTGTTGAAGAAGAAGGCCAACTCCGGGCCATACCTCCCAGCTAGCAAACATTCCGTGGCTTTACCTCTAGGGAAGGTGAAACAGCAAGTGACTGGACAGGAAGAGAGCACACAAAGTTAAGGCAACGATACCGTATTGCAAGCAGGAGAATTAGGAAAATATCTGCACAATAAATGCCAAATGTCAAGATCTCAGCTTTATTCCCTCACTCAGCAACCAGAATAGTACACCAGTGGTTTGAAAGGTTCTTCCTTGGCACATCCACTACCCATGCAAAAAGACCTAAAGATACTAACATCAAGGGTTCCCCAAAGAAACAGTCCAGCTAGACCAGACTTCAATAAAGCCTACAATCAACCCCATCCAATCGTGTGTGTGTGCTTAGTTGTTCAGTCATGTCCAACTCTTTGCAACCCCACGGATTGCAGCCCACCGGGCTCCTCTGTCCATGGAGATTCTCCAAGAAAGAATACTGGAGTGGGTTGCCATGCCCTCCTCCAGGGGATTTTCCCAACCCAGGGATCGAACCCAGGTCTTTCGCACTGCAGGTGGATTCTTTACTGTCTGAGCCACCAGGGAAGCCCCCATCCATACGTACAGAGGTTCAAACCAAGTCTCAGTGCCCCAGGCTTAAATGAGCACTCAGACAAGGATTACCAGACTTCCAAGGAAAGCTTCTGGCAACAAACATACTGACCAAAAGCAGCAAACAAATAAGCAGCTTGAAAGAAACAGAGACCTATGTAAAGATACGAAAACTTTAAAAAAGAAAACTCTACTATTAATATCCTCAGAGAGATAACAGAGCATATGTCATCCATGAAATAACAACAGGATGCTATGAAAAGGAAACAGGTAAAGAAAAGAACTCATCCCTTTCTTATTCTCATAACTTATTTGATTTTTTTTAATTAAATATCAAATCTCAAAAAATAAATTTAAATAATGACATCTAATATTAATGGAGAGGGATGGAAAGAAGTACACTCTGGACCCTTCTTAAAAATTTCCTTGTACAAAGACAAGGTGTGTGTGCATGCTAAGTCGCATCAGTCATGTCTGACTCTTTGTGACCCCATGGACTGTAGCCCACCAGGGTCCTCTGTCCATGGAATTCTCCAGGCAAGATTACTGGAGTGGGTTGCCATGCCCTCCTCCAGGGGGGTTTCCCGACCCAGGGATAGAACCCGTGTCTCCGGCGGCTCCCACGTTGCAAGCAGATGCTTTACCACTCAGCCCAGGGAAGCCCATACAAAGATAATGTACAACTGCAAACGTGCATATGCATAGGGACAAGCATGAAGACACGTAACACTTGCCTGTTTTCCTCTGAGATTTCAGTTAAACTCTTCTGCAGAAAATGAAGCACTGAAACAAAAAGGACATAAGACAAAATCAGAATTTAAAACTGTGAACTCTGACTTCAGCACAAGAAAATATTTAAAATCATTGCTACCTAAAACAATATCATAAAAGTAGAAATTTAAAAGAAAGGAGCATAATATACCTTTATCATCTGTAGTACTCCACCTACTGCCAAGAAACTTAAAAGAATCAGTTACAAAATGACTTATACAAGCAGTCACCTCTCAGAATAAAATAAAATAGAACTTACCATTTTCAAGAAGATTAGTAACACTTGATCTACCTGTGGGGAGAAAATTAACACTGGTAAGGAGTTTCAGAGCCAAAATTAACACCATTCAAAACACTGATGGAATGACAGATATTAGCCAGAAAAAGTACCAAAAAAAAGCTAGCTTACCCAAGTCAAAGTTTTCCATACAGGAAGATATATTGTCAATAACTCTTCTGTAAGAGTAAAGATCAGTACTCGTATTCAATTCTTCCTGAAGACGAGAAGTAAAACTTTGTGTAGCCTCAATTAGAAAAAACTCAGGTAGGCCATTTAGTGAGCTAGAAAAAGAACCAAATATTAAAAATTTGACAACCTTAGAGTATGTTCAAGGAAATGTTGGGAGGGAAGAGAATATTACAAATGAAGAAATATTGAACTGTATCTTCAAAATACAATCAGAAAATAACTTCACCACTATCATTGGAACTCCTTGGTCTATCATCTCTCCTCCGGTCTTCCTGTTTCCAACCTGCTTCGCTCCCTTTCCAAGGACTAACCTCAACACAGCAGCCAGACGATATCACTAAAACACCATTATTCCTCTGCCTAAAACCATCCTACAATGTCCTTCTCAGTCCATGCAGTAGCCACAGTGCTTACAATGACTTATGAGACTTTATACAATATGGCTCCCTCATTATCTCTCTGGTTCATCTTGATCCTTGTTCACTTAGCTCTAGCTACACAGCCTTCCTCCATTCCAACAACATGCCAAAGTCTTTGTACTTGTTATTTCCTCCACCTGGAATTCTCTTCTCTCAAATATCCCAAAGATTATTTCCCATTAATCATTTCCTCATCCCTTTCAGGTCAATCTCAAAGATCACCCTATCAATGACACTAAACAAAGATATCTGAAAAGACTACTGTATTTTAAACCGTAGCCCTCACCCCCATCCTTGGTACTCCCTTTCCTACTTCTCTGCTTTATTTCTTTATCCATCGCACTCATTCCCTCTAATTCCTGTATATTTTGCTTATTTTTTTATCTCCTGTCTTCCTCTTAGAAATAACCTCCATTCTGGACTGTTTCATTCACTGTGTCCCCAATGCCCAGAAGAATACTTGACACATAGCAGATAATCAGTAAAAGTCTACTGAATGGATAAATTAAATACAATGCCAATTTTACCACAGTTAATCTAAATTAACATTCTTTAAAATATTGATTCAACAATTCTATAGTTTTTCTGGAAGGAAAAAATATTGAGAAATAGGAATATTGAAGATTACAATTTAGCAGTACCTATTAGAAACCATCCCTACACACAAAGCTAGTGGAGGTGATGGAATTCTAGTTGAGCTATTTCAAATCCTGGAAGATGATGCTGTGAAAGTGCTGCACTCAATATGCCAGCAAATTTGGAAAACTCAGCAGTGGCCACAGGACTGGAAAAGGTCAGTTTTCATTCCAATCCCAAAGAAAGGCAATGCCAAAGAATGCTCAAACTGCTGAGTGCCGAAGAATTGATGCTTTTGAACTGTGGTGTTGGAGAAGACTCTTGAGAGTCCCTTGGACTGCAAGGAGATCCAACCAGTCCATTCTAAAGGAGATCAGTCCTGGGTGTTCTTTGGAAGGACTAATGCTAAAGCTGAAACTCCAATACTCTGGCCACCTCATGCGAAGAGTTGACTCACTGGAAAAGACTCTGATACTGGGAGGGATTGGGGGCAGGAGGAGAAACGGACGACAGAGGATGAGATGGCTGGATAGCATCACCGACTCGATGGACATGAGTTTGGGTGAACTCTGGGAGTTGGTGATAGACAGGGAGACCTGGCGTGCTACAATTCATGGGGTCGCAAAGAGTCAGACATGACTGAGCGACTGAACTGAACTGATCAAAAATTTTGATAGGCCTAAGTCTGGTCAAGAAATTTCACTTCTAGGAATTCATTTCAGAGAAATACACATATATAATTACGTAAACAATTAAGAGTATTACTGTAGCATTGTTGGAATAATGAAAACTTGAAAGCAATCTATCAATGGAGAAGAGATTAAATAATATGTAATATGGCACATGTGAATTTCAGTGCATCCATATTATGGAGTATCTATAGCTGTTAGAAAGAATGAGGACTTTTGGTGGAAATGTAAAACAGTGCAGCCATATGGAAAATTGCTTGCAAGTTCCTTGGAAAATTAAAAATAGAGTTACCATATTCAGCAATCCCACTTCTGCATTTATATCCAAAAGAATTGAAAGCAGGATCTCTAAGAGATATTTGCACATCTATGTCCAAAAAGCAGTACTACCCACAACAGTCAAGAGGAAGAAGCAATCCAAATCTCTATCAGCAGGTGAATGGATGGACAACATGCTATATAAATACAACAGAGTAGTAATCAGCCTTAAAAGGAAGGAATGCTGTCATGAGTTATAACACAGATGAATCTTGAGGACATTAAGTCAGTCACAGAAAGATAAGTACAAATATTCCACTTATACAAGGTACTACTCAAAACCATAGAAACAGAAAGAATAATGGTGGTTGCCAGGGACTAGGGGGAAAAGGAAATAAGGAGTTCTTGTTTAGTGAGTACAGTTTCAAGTTTTATAAGATGACAAAATTCTAGAGATCCACAGCATAATATTGTGAATACACTTAACACTACTGAACTGAACACTCAAAAATGGCTAGGATGGTAAATTTCATGTTATGTGGGGGGTTTTTAACTACAACTAAAAAAAAAGTAAAGACTATACTGACATGAAAATATCTCTAAGACATTCTTTAGTGAAGAATAACCTACGAAGAAACACCCAGAGTATAATCCCATTTATGTAAAAGCATGCATACACTAAATCCAAAGACAATATCTAGAAAGAAATACCAAAATGTCAAGTAATAACCTTTACTAAGAAAAAAGAGAGGCCAGAAATAGTGCAATGGAAAGCTCACCTTTTATTTTGTGTACTTCTATACAGCTTTAAGTTTTTACACTAAGCATATATTTTTATATTACCTATGTAATTAAAAACATTTAAACAAAAACAGATAGGACAGAGAGAAAAAAAACAGTAGGGTGACAGGTTTAAATTTAACCAATAATTACATTACATGTAAATATACTAAACCAGGAATCTGCAAACTACAGCCTACAGCCTATTTACTTAAGGTCAGTGACCTAGGAAGCCTTTTACATTTTTAAAGAATTATGATAAATGAATAAACAAGACAAAACAAAGACAAAATTCTATGAATGAAATTGCTAAGTGATATATTTCATTTCAGTTTTACTAAAGAGGGAACCTTAAATACTAGTTACTTTCGATCAAACTGAACATTTACAGTGCTTAACTTTGCTTTCTTTTTTTTCTTACCTTGCCAAGACTTTCTTCAAGGGATTCTTTAGATTCAAAGAAAGATAAATGCCTGCTAAAATATCCAAACAACTTCGAATAGTGGGATCACATGTGCCATTTTTATTTGCCTTCTCCAGTAAGGGCACAATCTATAATCAAAAAAATTCAAAGTTATAGTAATTTTTTTCTAATATCAAGTATTGCAAAGTAACATGGATTCAAATACTTTAAGTCTCAATTTTAATGTGTAATATTTTCCACACTACACTGTTTTAAACACCTATTTCAATATTTATTAACTTGTTTAAACCATGCCCCCAACACTCACTCTACCCTCCAAACCCACCTTCATTGAAAATTACTGACTTGTTAATGGCTTAAGGTACAGGAATTCTGTAGCATTACTGAAAACCAATGATACATTTAACTGCTTTCCAAAAAATACTATGCAAGTTCAAATGATAAATCCTAATATCAAAACACTGGTCAGGACAATTTTTACATTTTACGTTAATTTTTTAATGCATCTGCTAAAAAGTTTTGAAGATCCAGATCGAGAGAAATATTTTTTTAATTTATCTCCACCAAAAAAGGTATGCACTATTATCTCATCATCCTACCTATATACAACTCCAATAGTGGTAAAGCCTCAATATAGCTTACATTGACACTTTGAATTAAAAAAAAAATCATAAAATGAATAGAAAAAAAATTCCTATTCTTTAATGATACCTCAGTATTAAATAATTAGGAGCCTGGAGAAGGAAATAGCAACCAAATCCAGTATTGTTGCCTGGGAAATCCCATGGACAGAAGAGCCTGGCAGGTTACAGTCTATGGGGTACAAAAGAGTCCACAGGACTTAGCGACTAAACAGCAAGACGTGTATATATAAGGATGATTCATTCTGCTGTACAGTAGAAAATAACAAACATTGGGAGCACATATATATTCCAAATTTTTAAAAATAATTAGGAGCCAAAAATTATCGGTTAATTTTAGGATTTCCTTGGTGGCTCAGTTGATTTTAGAAGCCCATAATAGCATGATAACCTCCAGGATGCATCCATGAACGTCAGATCAGCCTTACCTGTTTAACATAATGGATCTGTGACACTCCATCAGTGAGTTGTACACAATGCAACAGCAAAGAAGCTAGATTTTTCCCTTCCACATCAGCCAAGGCTATATAAAACAAAACACAACAAAAATTTCTTCAGTGATTTCACAATACATAGATAAGAGCTTATCTTTGTTATGTGTTCTATAAAATTTAAACATTTATAAACAAACAAAACCCAGGAGAACTTAGACTGAAGACAGATGTTTAAGAAAACCATTTCATATCCAAAACTGAATGTAAAGAACATGGAATAATTAAAAGAGTTTGAACATTCTCGTGATATGCAGTCCCAGAGATAAATAAACCATCTGCAACCTAGAAAAGAGATAAACAAGTCAGAAATCACTTACACTTCAAAGTTTCAAGGTCCTGATGACAAATGGTCAATGAAGTAACTTGTGTTTCTTTCTTCTTCTTTACACCCATTTTAAATAGAATTAACAGTAGTCACTACAAGAAAGAAGAGTTTTAAGACACTGCTTAGAGACTTCCCTGGTGGTCCAGTGGCTAAGACTCCATGCTCCCAATGCAGGGGCCTGGGTTCAATACTTGGTCAGGGAACCAGATCCCACACGCCACAACTAAGAGTGCGAATCTGCAATGAAGATGAAAGATCCTGCGTGCTGCAACTAAGATCAGCACAGCTAAACAAACAACAAATAAATAAATAAAAATAAAGACTTTTTTTTAAGAGACTGTCTAATGCACTGAAGGACTCTGTGTGTTGACATTTGGCGCCAGATAATTCTTTGCCACAGGGTATCATCCCAAGCACTGTAGGACATGGCCTCTGCCCACTAGATAGATGCCAAGAGCATCCTTCCTCTGCTGCTGCTGCTAAGTCGCTTCAGTCGTGTCTGACTCTGCAACCCCATAGATGGCAACCCACCAGGCTCCCCGGTCCCTGGGATTCTCCAGGCAAGAACACTGGAGTGGCCTTCTTCCTCTAAGTTGTGGCAACCGAAAAAGGTCTCCAGTCATTGCCAAATGTCCCCTGGGGTGCAAAGTTGCCACAGGCTAAAACTACTGGCCTAAGGATTGTTGTTTTGAAAAACTATTTTTAGACTCAAGTAGAGTTTATTACTGTCTAAGGTTACTTTTACCTACCCAGTCTTTGTATTTTAAATACAGCAAACCTTCATTTTAAACAAATAAACCAGAACAGCTTTTCAAAAACATAGTAGGCCTACCTTATCTCTGTGACTTCTTGGACTGACAGATCAGCAGGTATCCTAACAAGCTGTATCTTGATTTCTGAAAAATATTTGATAAAGGAAACTTTCACATACTATCCCTGTGAGTTTGCTTTCAGCTAATAAACAGAGTTTGTTTCAGCTAACAGGATTCACAATAGGCTGAACAAAGATACTCAAAGGATACACACTCAGTACCACGTGGTCTGAAGACAAGTCGCTAGGGAAACGCCACATGGGGCTCTCTTCTTGAGGATTTTTAGTGGTGTTTATCATGTAGACATTAGAGGACATAACACAGTGAATTAAGAAAAGACACAGAGCTAGGAGCATCCAACAGAGTGTTGGATGATAGAATCAGGATTTTAAAAGTGACCAATAAACTGGAATAAACTTACCAAGATGAAATAGAAATAAATGTAAGATGCTGCTTTTGGATAAGAACAATACAGTACAGGATTTATAATACCCAGAAATACAGGATGGGGAGGAGGTAGGAGAGATAAAATGTGATTTGAAACAATTCAACATGTGGTTTGTGAGCCTCAAGCCAATAGTACAACATGACTTAAAAGCCACACTAGAAATCAGCTAGACCAAGGGATGGTCATCTTCACAGGTCAGGGAATGTATGGGGCATTAGGTGCTGTGCCAGTAGCCGTATCTTAAGGAGCCAAGCAAATGATGGAGCTTCTAAGATTCCCTGATAGCTCAGCTGGTAAAGAATCTGCCTGCAATGCAGGAGACCCCAGTCAGATTCCTGGGTCGGGAAGATGTGCTAGAGAAGGGATAGGCTACCCACTCCAGTATTCTTGGGTTTCCCTTGTGGCTCAGCTGGTAAAGAATCCACCTGCAATGCAGGAGACCTGGGTTCGATCCCTGGTTTGGGAAGATCCCCTGGAGAAGGGAAAGATTACCCACTCCAGTACTCTGGCCTGGAGAATTCCATGGACTGTATAGTTTATGGGGTCGCAAAGAGTCAGACACAACTGAGACACTTTCACTTTCCAAAGAACAGCCAGATTTCTGAAGATCCTGGAGAGCACCTCCCTTCAGAAAACAGTTCAGTAAACCAAAGGTGTTTAGCCTAGAGAAAAGAGGACAGGATGAGTGCCTTAAAAGAGCTGCTGTTGGAAGACTGATTGGGAGAAAGAGGAATAGATTTTATTCTCTAGTTTTCGGGGTTTTTTTCTTTTTTTGGCCACACTGCTGCACAGCTTGCAGGATCTCAGTTCCCTGGACCAGAGATTGAACCCAGGGTCACAGCAGTGAAAGCACTGAGTCCTAACCAATGGACCACCAGGGAAGTCTCCAGACATCTTTTGTCTTAGATGGCTATAGAATTAGGAGATGTCAGTGCAAGCTTCAGGGAGGCCAATTACAGCTTAATACAAAGGAAGAAATCTATGGTTCAATAATAAAATGAGCTGCCTTTCAGAGAACTTTTCAACACTGAGAATATCCAAACCGAAATTCAATGAACCCTTTTAACCTGGATCCCTGCAATAAACTCCTAACTGGTCTCCAAACTTTCATCCTGCTTCTGAAGAGTCCATTCTTTTCACAGTCATCAAAGCAATTTTTTTCAAATATAACTACTCTCTTGCTTAAAAATTTCTAAGGGCTTTCATTTATACTTAGAATAAAATATAAATTTGAGACTTTGGCCTTCAAGGCCCTAAATAACCTGGCCCTTCCTTCCTCTGCAGTTCATTTCAAATCAATCTTCTCTTCACCATCTAGGGGACTTTGTATGTCCTGATATCTCTACTGTTAGGCTTATTCTACCAAATTTGTGCAAGGCCAACTCCTCAACATTCAGGTCTCTTCCCAAACATTACCTCTTCTAAGAAGTCTTCCATGGACACTATTTAAAATTCCACCACTTCTACTCACATATAGGTCATTTCTATTGCTTTATTTTCTTTATAGCACTTACTACTACCTGAACTTACAAGAAATTGTTTATTTGCATATATGTCTCCCCTAGTAATAAATTCAATGAAGGCAGCAGTTTAATCTGTTTTATTCACTGTTTTAACCATCAATTCCCAAAACAGTACCTGGCATATATCAGGTCCTTAAAAATTTTTGATGAATAAACTAATGAGTTAACATTTATCAGTGATGTACTAAAAAGTATGTGTACTTTTTACAGCAGAAAAGTGGACTACTTGTCATCTTAAGTAAATTTTATATCCAAGTGACAAGCTAGTCCTGACACTGAGGTCCCTCTGCAAAGTAAGAAATTAACACAGCAGTGAAATAGGAAATCCACTTAACAGAAAATGGTAATAAAAATGGACACTGCTAGAAAGGCATCGACAAGGTAAAAATTTGAAAAGCGACATGATTAAATCAAGGGGAATAGCACTAGGGATCACTTCCCAGGTAAGTCACCAATATACAAAGCTTAGAAGGGATAGAGATAGGCAAATGGGGAGACGATTCTGTGATGAATGGTGAGCAAATTTGCCGCAGAATTTTATCTTGGAACCCTTAAGACTGCACAAAGAGGTTTGGTGCTTATGCGTGCTCAGTGGATGCCCAAACGTTTGTCCTCCCAATAGTGGAAAATCTCGTGCCCACCTTAAGGCACTTCTTAAGTGGCCAGAAGATGCTCAGTAAATTATACTCCTCCTGCACCCCACTGGCTGCTTCCCTTATGATTGCTGTTCCAGTGAAACCTACACCTTTCTGGCTGACTCCCACACCATTCTGTGGACAATTTCCCAACCACGTGGAATCTAGGCAATGACAAGTGGGGGGGGGGGGTTAAAGTGCTATCTCCATGGAGACCTAAGCTTCCGGAAATCAGTTTCAAGACCGCCAAATTCTCGCGCAACTATAGAACGGGAATTGATGTGCATCCCCTGGCTGCGCTAGTAAAGTGGCCGAGCGGTGGAGAGTCGCGCACTACCGCGGCTCTGGCAAAGAAGGTGCCTGGAAGCCAAACCTCGTGCCGTGAGCGTCTGAGAAGAGTCGCGGCAGTCAGGATGAGTCCCGGAAGCTGGTCTCGTTCTACGGTGTCTCGGTAGCTCACAACGTGGTCTGTAGTCGATTACCCGGTCCGGGCGAGGAAGGGAAGTAATTGACGTGGAGGAAGCATCATCGCGAGAATTGAGCCGGGGCGTTTCTCCAATCAGGAGTTCTGATAGGTGTTGATGTCACCCGGGAACCGGTGCTAGTGAGTTTCGACTCTACTTTAAAGAGAGCGCGGAGTGCTTCACCCACCGCCTTGCCTGGGCCAGGCGCCGCTTTCCTCCTTCCGTTTAGGGCAGTTCTCACTGCGGCCTCCACACCCCTGAGTGCCTGGAAAGCACGTTTGCCTTAAGCCAGACGTTCCACCCTCCTCCCATTCCGCATCCACAGAGACAGGGAGAAAACTACCTCCGGGCCGCTAGAACGGGGAGCCTAAAGACTTTAGAGCCTATGAGATGGGATAGGGGGTGGGACGGGCAGTCCCCTGAAACTACTGTTTGAACTTTGGCTAAGATGAGGAAAGGATGACAGCCCTCTCCACTCTTCTTGCCTGGAGAATTCCATGGACAAAGGAGCCTGGCTGGGCTACAGTCGTTGGGGTTGCAAAGAGTCTCAGGTAACTGACTAACACGATAACCACGTTTTATCAGATGGTTCAGACTCTTAAAAAATGCATAATTAAAATAAGTCAGTTCAGTTCAGTTCAGTTCAGTCGCTCAGTCGTGTCCGACTCTTTGCGACCCCATGAATCGCAGCACGCCAGGCCTCCCTGTTCATCACCATCTCTCGGAGTTCACTCAGACTCACATCCATTGAGTCCGTGATGCCATCCAGCCATCTCATCCTCGGTCGTCCCCTTCTTCTCCTGCCCCCAATCCCTCCCAGCATCAGAGTCTTTTCCAATGAGTCAACTCTTCGCATGAGGTGGCCAAAGTACTGGAGTTTCAGCTTTAGCATCATTCCTTCCAAAGAAATCCCAGGGTTGATCTCCTTCAGAATGGACTGGTATAAGTAGGTGCCAACTTTTACTCTAGCATCACGGACTCAATTGCCACCAGTTTGAGCAAAGTCCACGGGATAGTGAAGGAAAGGGAAGCCTGGCTTGCTGCAGTCTTTGGGGTCGCAGAGTCAGACACGACTTAGCGACTGAACAACGATTTCCACTCTAGAAGCTGGGGAGCGGGGGGGATGGGGACGGTAAGATCAGGAAATAAACACTGAGGGTATCTATATTCAAGTGCAATTAATTTGGGAAATATTGATAAACATTGAATTTCCCCACACCTTTAGCCAGGTTAATGATTTTAAGTTTTCAGTCGTGACTTTTCTGAATTTTATCTCACCTTTTTTTCTTCTTTGTAATTTTATCACGTGTGTATTACTAGATATATCTTATTTTGTTTGATTTTGAACTTTATTTATGGAATCGGTTTGTTTTCTCCAGGACTTTGCTTCTCTCACCGTTGCTTTGGCATCCACAGGAAAGCGGGTTCCTGTAGTTATTTCATGGAGAAGGAAATGGCAACCCACTCCAGTACTCTTGCCTAGAAAATTCCATGAATGGAGGAGCCTTGTGGGCTACAGTCCATGGGGTCACGAAGAGTCGGACACGACTGAGCGACTTCACGATAGTTATTTCATTCACGTGCTAAGTCACCTCAGTCGTGTCCAACTCTTTGCGACCCCATGGACTGTAACCCACCAGGCTTCTCTGTCCATGGGATTCTTCAGGCAAGAATACCGTAGTGGGTTGCCATTTCCTTCTCCAGGAGATCCGACCCAGGGATTGAACCAGAGTCTCATGTCTCCTGCATTGGCAGAAGGGTTCTTTACCACTACTGGCACCTATTCCATTGTTTAATATACCACATTTATCCATTCTCCTCTCGAAATTTGGATAGGTTCCAGCTTTTCCTCTAACAATGCTGCTGTGAACTTTCTTGTATGTGTCAACTGATGAGTGGATGTAGANGAGTCTCATGTCTCCTGCATTGGCAGAAGGGTTCTTTACCACTACTGGCACCTATTCCATTGTTTAATATACCACATTTATCCATTCTCCTCTCGAAATTTGGATAGGTTCCAGCTTTTCCTCTAACAATGCTGCTGTGAACTTTCTTGTATGTGTCAGCTGATGAGTGGATGTAGAACTTTCTCTACATCAATTTTTTTTTTCTAATTTTGATTGGGACTGATAGTAAGAAATGCATTGTACCTTAAACCAACTACACCTCAATACTGATTCTTTGTAACTGCAAGAAAAATTTCTCGAACTGTTTATTACTCTACAGGAGCTATGTGCTCTGGTATTTTCTGTCTTTTAAGTTGTGGTAAAATACACATAACAAAACTTACCATCTTAACCATTGTTTTTTTTAAAAAAAGAAGGAAGAAAGAACACGCTCAGGGTGGAGCCACTAGCCCCAAACTTCATTGCAAACCAAGACTTCATTGCAATTTCAGCCTGTCACAAGAATGGAATTTCTAAACGGCTCTAGAGAGGTAACCTTACCTGAAACAATCCTTTCTTTTCCTTTATTGTTAACCTCCTTATCCCACATCATTTTGCTCAGGGTGGAGCCACTAGCCCCAAACTTCATTGCAAACCAAGACTTCATTGCAATTTCAGCCTGTCACAAGAATGGAATTTCTAAACGGCTCTAGAGAGGTAACCTTACCTGAAACAATCCTTTCTTTTCCTTTATTGTTAACCTCCTTATCCCACATCATTTCTATAGAAGCTTCCTGTTTTGTACCACTTATGGAGTGCCTTCCTATTTACTAGGTGGGATGCTGCCTGATCCATAAATCATTGAATAAAGCCAATTAGATCTTCAAATTTACTTGCTTGAATTTTGTATTTTAACACCCTTTTTAAGTGTTTCCCTTTTTTCAGTATATGTTTCCAGGTCACTGAAATTAACTTCATAATGATCTGTGTTCCAACTCTTTTAAAATTTTGGCCCAACCATTTGAAAGTAAGGGGCAGACATTGTGACTCTTCCCCACAAAATTAGAGCACGAGCTTGGAGGCAAACAAACACAACAAACATGTATGTGAAAAGGCAGTTACTGCCATTGAGAAAACGGGAAATAGAGGATGAGAATGGAGTGTGGGGAGATTTTTGCCATTTTAAACAGAGTGGTCAGGGTAGGCCTCCTGGAGTAAAGATTTACAGAATTGCTGTGTGGAGGGAACAGCCACTGCAGTGGTATCAGGGCAGGAGGTTGGTGTGGAAGAACCACAAGGAGGCCAGTGTGGCTGGAGCCACGTGGGCAAAGGTGTATGTTATAGGGGATGAAACAAGGGAGTTTCCATTATGTAAAGTCTTACAAGGACTTTAAGTGAAGTGGGGAGTCATTTTGAGCAGGAAGTGATAGGATTAATCTACAAAGAGCCACTGGATCTACTTTGTTGAGACTAGACTTTAGCAGAAGTGGGAAGACCAGTGAGTGAAGAGGCTGTTGCTGTAAACTAAACAGGCAAGATGCTGGCGGCTCAGATCAGAACAGTAGCAGTGGAATGTGTGAAGAGTGGACAAATTCAGGATATGATTTGGAAGTAAGCCAACAGGATTTCCTGAAAGATAAAATAGGGTATGAGGAGAAGAGGAGTTAAAGATGATTCCAAGATTTCTGATCTGAGCAACTGGAAGGATAAAGTTGCCATTCATAGAGTGATGGGGCAAAAGTTTGCTTGGAGTGGGTTTGAATGGGTGTAAAAGAGACTGGGAGAAAAAGAACTGACAATGATGAGATCAAGCAGAGACAACTCCAGTGCTTCTAGCACACAGGGGCAAATAAATGGAGTGGTAACTTTAGGGGAATAGAGGCGAGAGAAAGTTCAGGTTTTAAAGACTGAAAGTAACGTGTTTGGAAACTTTTTTTTTTTTGTAGTCACCTTACACTGCCACCTTGTAAGTGCTCACTCAGTCATGTCCGACTCTGCCACCCCATGGACTGCAGCTCACCAGGCTTGTCTATCCGTGGAATTTTCCAGGCAAGAATACTAGAGTGGGTTGCCATTTACTACTCCAGAAGATCTTCAAACTCCAGAAGGGTTTGAGCCCACATCTCTTGCACCTCCTGCTTTGACAGGCAGGTTCTTTACTGCTTGTACCACCTGGGAAGCCCAACTTGAGACTATTTTAAATTCTCTGCTTGAGATTTTTCAGAACATAGCATGAATTTGGGCTATGAACCATTTTTTAAGTAGCTATATATTTTATTAGTAAAAACGTATTTCAAGGGAATTTTTGAAGACTCAGTAATCCTTAATATTTCAAAGTATAAAAGAAAACACATAAGTGGCATCTTATTGTGAAAGTGTGGACTATATAAAATCATGAAAAGTTATGAGTATATCTGGGTTTTAAGTGTAGTTTAAATATGTACCTGTTAAAGCAGGTACAAATTCCCTCAATTAGGGAAGGGAATATTTTTATAGTTATTTAATGATACATTTTATACATAATGATTTTTAAATTTCTTTTACATTTGAATAATTAAAATTTGACCTTTTAAAACCACAAAAAAGGGATTTAATTGCCTATTCATTTAATACTTGTTCATAAACTTCACTCCAATTGTGGGTATCTCCTATAGGTGTTGTTTTCCATAACCGAAAATCATAATAGTCTATCAGTCACCACATCCTAAAAAAGTATACTTTATGATAAGCTGCCAGCAATGCATAGTGATTTATGTAATTAAGGAACCCCTCATAATAATCCCTGTTTAATAGTTACATGTGTAAAATGAAATCCAAAAGCATATACTAGAGCTATGAATATGATTTATTGTTTGTTAATATATTTTGTTCTTTGTTAATATAATAAAAATGTTATTTGGTAATATAAGTTTGTCCCCAAGTCAATGAAAGAAAGCATGATACTTCTATTACTTACCTATTGATACATAATAAATGATTCCTAAACTTAATGTCTAAAAAACCGTTGTGCTGTGCTTAGTTGCTCAGTCATGTCCAACTCTTTATGACCTGATGGAGTGAAGCCCACCAGGCTCCTCTATCCATGGGGATTTTCCAGGCAAGATACTGGAGTGGGTTGCTATGCCCTCCTCCAGGGGATCTTCCCAACCCAGGGATCGAACCCAGGTCTCCTGCATTGCAGGCAGATTCTTTACCTGTCTCTTATACACATCTAGATGCATGATACTTCTATTACTTACCTATTGATACATAATAAATGATTCCTAAACTTAATGTCTAAAACACCATTGTGCTGTGCTTAGTTGCTCAGTCATGTCCAACTCTTTATGACCTGATGGACTGTAGCCCACCAGGCTCCTCTATCCCTGGGGATTTTCCAGGCAAGATACTGGAGTGGGTTGCTATGCCCTTCTCCAGGGGATCTTCCCAACCCAGGGATCGAACCCAGGTCTCCTGCATTGCAGGCAGATTCTTTACCATCTGAGCCACCAGGGAAGCCCATAAACACTATTAACACTTATTATCTCACAGTTTCTGTGGGTCAGAAATTCAGCAGCTACTTGGCTCAGTCCTTCTGGCCAGAGGCCTCTGATGAGACCCTAGGGTTAGAGGATCCATTTCTAAGGTAACTTAATTCATTGGTGCTTGTTGTTAACAAAAGGCCTTCGTTACTCCCTGTGTGGGCCTCTCCCCCAAGCTACTTGAGCATTCTCACAACACAGTAGCTGGCCTTGCCCAGAAAGAGCAAGGTAGAAGCTTCAGTGGTTTATATGGCCCAGCCACAGAAGTCACATACCATCTCAACAATATAGTACGGATTACAAAGGTCAGCCCTACTCATTGTACTGGTCATTGTGAGAGGGGACTACACCAACAGATAAATGCCAGAAGGCCAGTGTAATTGGGGGGCCACTTTAGAGGCTAGCTACCACTGTCTATAACACATCTGCAAATTTTTCTTAATACTTAGAATATACTGACTAATGGATCACAAGTAAATTATTTATGAGTTGTTTGACTATAATTTCCACAGTAGACCTTGTGGAAACCCTTAAATGTTCTTACATGTGTTTTTACAAACTTATTTGCCTTTAATGATATACATTCTCATAGAAGACAGCCACAGAATTTAATCATAAGGTAGGTTTACCAGATGCACAAGGCTTTATGGGGCATGGATGTCAGCAGCCTTCATACCAGACTGACTGACAGAGCAGAAGTCAATCAAAATGATCCAATGGGTCCTAGAGGAGAATGACCAGCCAATCTGCTATATCATGAGTATCAGAACTAAAGCCTGGCAAACAAGTGCACCCAGTACCAGCATGTGTTACATAGAAATCTCATTTATTTGGCTACCATCAGAGATGACAACCCAACCAGTGCTTCAAAAGCAATGGCTGTTGTGAGGAGTCATTGAATGTAATTATTTTCTATGAAGTAGAGACAGAATCTTTACCATCTTAACTGCTTAAAACATGAATGCAACTTCTGTGACTCTTTAAAAAATGTGAAGAAAGCCACTGAATTAACTATGCTTAGTGTAAATATTTATTTTAATAATTAAGCAAATTCCCTTAAAAATAAAAAATCTAGGTTTATTATGCGTAAGGATTCTGATCTTATCCCTTCCCTACCTAAGAGCACATATTGGCTGTCTTCTATGCACTCTTTCCTTCCCCATACATCAGGCTCCAATTTATGAGACCTCAATATTTCCTAAAAGCACTGATCTTTCATGCATTGTACTGTGCTGTCTGCTCAGAAGGTCTTTCTATTTCCCAAGAAACTTGCTCACACTTCAAAAATCCATCTCATATATCACCTCCTCAGTGAAATTTCATGTGTGTGATAGAGAAATTCTTGTTTTTTTCTACCAGTTTTGTCTCGGCATTGTCACTTTGTCTCAGCATTGTCACTTTGTTGAGACATGCTAGTTATTTGAACCTTGCCAGTCTTCCTACTAATTTATGAACTTTACCAAGACAGGAACCATTTATAGGTCCTTGTTGACTAGTACAGCACCCTGCGTAACTCACCAAATACTTGTTGAGTTCAGTCACTCAGTCGTGTCCGACTCTTTGCAACCCCATGGACTGTAACATGCCCAGGCCTCCCTGTCCATCACCAACTCCCGGAGTTTACCCAAACTCATGACCATAGAGTCAGTGATGCCATCCACCCATCTCATCCTCTGTCGTCCCCTTCTCCTCCTGCCCTCAATCTTTCCCAGCATCAGGGTCTTTTCAAATGAGTCAGCTCTTCTCATGAGGTGGCCAGAGTATTGGAGTTTCAGCTTCAACATCACTCCTTCCAAAGAACACCCAGGACTGATCTTCTTTAGGAAGGACTGGTTGGCTCTCCTTGTTAGCTTGGGATAATAGACCATCAGGTTCTTTTCCTTGTTCATGTGCAGTGATGCTTACTTTACCACTATGTGGCAGCAAACTACAGAATTATTTTTGGCTTTCAATAAGGAGTTCAGCCAGGATGAATGCTCACCAAATGTCGACAGTGATTTTTCTGGGGGTGAAATTACAGGGGGCATTGACTTACCAAGATGTTTATTTCAGCACTGTTTGAATGATAGCATATTTTTTCACATGGATTACAGAATTCATCCAGAAAGATACATAAATATTAACAAATAGATTTTAGGTTATTAACTTCCTACCCAGAAGTATGTTAGAAAAGCTTGTCAGCTCAGTTTAAATAATATGTTTATTTTGAAATACAACATTCAAATAGAAAATTATTTTGTTTATAAAAATTGCTCAATATTATGTTTTTAAAACTCATATCGGTGCATATAACTTTTTTTACATAAATCACATGTTTAAGCTTTAAAAGAAAATATTAGCAAGTAATTTAAAAATTGGGTGGTTCAGTGGTAAAGAATCCACTTGCCAATGCAGGAGATGGGGGTTTTATTCCTGGGTCAGGAAGATCCCCTGGAGAAGGAAATGGCAACCCACTCCAGTATTCTTGCCTGGGGAATCCCATGGACAGAGGAGCCTCGAGGGCTAGAGTTCATGAGGTTGCAAAAGAGTCCAGCATGACTTAGCAACTAAACAACAACAAAATCTCACCAGAGGAGCAAACTTGTAGATACCTACCACTGTTTCTTAGGGACATCTGGAGAAGAAATCCCTAGGACAAGAAGGGATGGAAAGCTTGATTTAAATTTTAAGAGAGTAGGACTCAGCTGCGTCCTGCGAGGGGAGAAAACAAAGTTTGTAAAACAGAATTTCTTGGAAAAGGTAAAGATTGTGTTTTGGTTTTAACTATAGTTGATTTACAATATTAATTTTAAGAGTACAGAAAAGTAATTGATTAAGTTATACGTACATATTCTTTTCCAGATTGTTTTCTGTATAGGTTATTACAAGGTATTGAATATAGTTCTTTGCGCTATACAGTAAGTTCTTGTTGTTTATCCATTTTGTATGTAGTAGTGTGTATTTGTTAATCCCACATTCCTAATTTACTCCTCCCCCCTTCCCCTTTGGTAGTCATAAATTTGTTCTCTTTGTCTATAGGTCTGTTTTATAAATAAGTTCACTTGTATTATTTTTTAGATTCCATATGTTCAGTTCATTTCAGTCGCTCAGTCGTGTCCGACTCTTTGCGACCCCATGAATCGCAGCACGCCAGCCCTCCCTGTCCAACACCATCTCCTGGAGTTCACTCAGACTCATGTTCATTGAGTCCGTGATGCCATCCAGCCATCTCATCCTCTGTTGTCCCCTTCTCCTCCTGCCCCCAATCCTTCCCAGCATCAGAGTCTTTTCCAATGAGTCAATTCTTCGCATGAGGTGGCCAAAGTACTGGAGTTTCAGCTTTAGCGTCATTCCTCCCAAAGAAATCCCAGGGCTGATCTCCTTCAGAATGGACTGGTTGGATCTCCTTGCAGTCCAAGGGACTCTCAAGAGTCTTCTCCAACACCACAGTTCAAAAGCATCAATTCTTCAGCGCTCAGCCTTCTTCACGGTCCAACTCTCACATCCATACATGACCACAGGAAAAACCATAGCCTTGACTAGATGGACCTTAGTCGGCAAAGTAATGTCTCTGCTTTTGAATATACTATCTAGGTTGGTCATAACTTTCCTTTTTAGTTCCTCTTCACTTTCTGCCATAAGGGTGGTGTCATCTGCATATCTGAGGTTATTAAAATTTCTCCCGGCAATCTTGATTCCAGCTTGTATTTGTTCCAGTCCAGCATTTCTCATGATGTACTCTGCATATAAGTTAAATAAGCAGGGTGACAATATACAGCCTTGACGTACTCCTTTTCCTATTTGGAACTAATCTGTTGTTCCATGTCCAGTTCTAACTGTTGCTTCCTGACCTTCATACAGATTTCTCAAGAGGCAGGTCAGGTGGTCTGGTATTCCCATCTCTCAGGATTTTCCACAGTTTATTGTGATCCACACAGTCAAAGGCTTTGGCATAGTCAATAAAGCAGAAACAGATGTTTTTCTGGAACTTTCTTGCTTTTTCCATGATCCAGCAGATGTTGGCAATTTGATCTCTGGTTCCTCTGCCTTTTCTAAAACCAGCTTGAGTAAGTGATATTATATAATATTTGCCTTTGTCTGACTTCACTCAGTATGATATTCTCTAGGTCCATCCATGTTGCTGCAAATGGCAATATTTCACTTTTTATGGCCAAGTAATATTCGATTGTGTGTGTATATGTTAATACACTTAGGCTGCTTCCATATACCTGTGTACTATTCCATATTCATATTTCCTGTGTCTAGAATGAGAATCCCTGGACAAGTTCTTTCAGCCATGAGGACAGAAATTGACTAGTTTGGGGTAATGTTTTGGAGATATATTGTTCAATACTCCAAATACCCTTTTTCAGCTGTTCTACTTGTGGAACATAGTAGAAGTACCTGTGAAAGGAACTTGCTGCTGCTGCTGCTGCTAAGTCGCTTCAGTCGTGTCCGACTCTGTGCGACCCCATAGATGGCAGCCAACCAGGCTTCCCCGTCCCTGGGATTCTCCAGGCAAGAACACTGGAGTGGGCTGCCATTTCCTTCTCCAATGCATGAAAGTGAAAAGTGAAAGTGAAGTCACTCAGTCGTGTCTGACTGTTAGCGACCCCATGGACTGCAGCCCACCAGGCTCCTCCGTCCATGGGATTTTCCAGGCAAGAGTACTGGAGTGGGGTGCCATTGCCTTCTCCATCTCACCCTTAAGTCTGTCTCTTATACACATCTGGATCAAACAGTCACTCAGTCGTGTCTGACTGTTAGCGACCCCATGGACTGCAGCCCACCAGGCTCCTCCGTCCATGGGATTTTCCAGGCAAGAGTACTGGAGTGGGGTGCCATTGCCTTCTCCATTGAAAGGAACTTAAATGGTGTTAAAAAATGACTAGGAGACCCAGTCAATAGAACTCAGGGCAGACTGATTGAGTATAGCAGTAGGTGAGAGACAAAAGTTGGAGATGATTTCTAGGATTCTGGTTCGAGTGAATACACTGTAGTGGTCCTATTCCTCTGGAAGGACTGAGTTGAAAGCCTGCAGAATAGCTGCTTGGAGCATTTTGGGGTATGAGTAAATATAGTTATGTTCTATAAATAAAGGGCAGGGAGGAAACCAGAGTTACTCAGCAGAGTTGGGAATAGAATGCACTGTGTGGTAGACATGGCTGTAAGTCATATGCAACTAGCAAGTGCCTTTTTGGGCTTCCCTTATGGCTCAGCTGGTAAAAAAAAAAATCCGCCTGCAATGCGGGAGACCTGGGTTAGATTCCTGCATTGGGGAGATTCCCTGGAGAAGGGAAAGGCTACCAACTCCAGTATTCTGGCCTGAAGAATTCCATGGACTGTATAGCCCATGGGGTCACAAAGAGTCAGACACGACTGAGCAACTTTTACTTCACTTGAAATATAGTTAACACTCTTGCCCCTTTCAGTCAAAGCCCAGTTCACTTCTGTGGGCACTTCTGTTAGAAAGTCTACAAAATGGGGCCATTCAACTTTATTTTAAAATATCATGCAAAATAGTGTCTCCTTTCAACTGAATGCTCCACCCTAGTGTCTCATGGTACCGGTTCTCTGGCCACACACTAATGTCAGCACTCACAGCCTACTTTGCCTGGAGTTACGTTGCCAGAGCTTTTGCCTTCTTTGGTCAGAATTGGCTTAGGACATGGTAATGCTCTCCCTGCCTGAGAGAGGAGGGACTTGAGCAAGGAGAGACCAGGGAAGTTCAGGTCTATAATAGTAACATCTGGCATTAATGGGGCACTCAACACAAGCCACACCTCTTCTCAGCCCTTCACAGAGGAGAGCTCTCTTAATCTTTATACAAATGTGTTAATATCAGCTAATTACTGTCTCTATTGTGCAAATGAGAAAACTGACTTTTCTTGAGGTTAAGAGAAAGGATTGAATCAGAGATCCAAGTGTGATGCTTTACCACTGACTCAGTAAGCTAACTTCTTTCATCCTGTTTTCTCATCTTTTAATAATAGCTAGTTTCCTACATTGCTGTGATAAGTAAATGAGATTGCACATGGGAAGTGCCTATCTGGGTTTCTGGAACAGAAAACATGTTCAGTAAATGGACTATTATTTTTTTCCCACTCACACTTGATGGTCAACCACAAGCCCTCTTGGGCTCACTGCCTCTCACTTAATTTTTAGCACCCCCAGTGGTAGGCTGAACAAAGATTCCCCAAAGATGTCTATGTGGAATATGTGGTAATCCTGAGACCTGTGAAAGTGTTATCTTATGTGGTAAAAGGAACTTTGCAAATGTGATTAAATATAGGATTTTTGAGATGAGATTATTGTGGATTTCCAGGTGATCTCTATCACAAGAGGGCTTCCCTGGTGGCTCAGAGGTTAAAGCATCTGCCTGGAATGCGGGAGACCCGGGTTTGATCCCTGAGTCGGGAAGATCCCCTGGAGAAGGAAATGGCAACCCACTTCAGTACCCTTGCCTGGAGAATCCCATGGAGGGAGGGGCCTGGTAGGCTACAGTCCATTGGTTCGCAAAGAGTCAGACACGACTGAGCGACTTCACTTTCGCTTTCTATCACAAGAGTCCTCAGGAGATGGAGGCAGGAGGACTGAAATCAGAAAAAGATGTGATAACACAACAGGGGTTAGCATGATGTGTTCTGAAGATGAAAGAAAGAGCCACGAGCCAAGGAATGCAGGCGGAAGGAAAGAAACAGAAAGACAAGAACACAGCCGTGCTGACGCCTTGATGTTTAACTCCCTAAGACCCATTTCAGGCTTCCGACCTACAGAACTATAATAAAATGAGTGTGCGTTGTTTTAAGCTACCAAGCATGTAGTATTTGATATAGAAGCAATAACAAACTAATGAACTCTCTAACTGAAGAAGAGGGTGGCTGCCAGGCTCTGTTTACTTCAGGGTCCAGGCCAGACCCTCTCCAGTGTGCTCACCTGGCCCGCTGCCCTCGGCCCCTCAGCTCAGACAGCGTTAGGGCTAGTGAGACTAAACCCGGTGCCGCTGGGATTTTTGTGTGGTGCTGTTTTTTCTTTTCTTAATTGAAAGAATAGATTTTGAGGAGAGAAAAGACATAGAGCAGAGAAGTATAGAAAACGAATACAAGTGCAAGCTGTTTTGTTAGTTGTTTTTTAACCACAGCAAACTAGTGCTGCTGCTGCTGCTGCTAAGTCGCTTCAGTCGGATCTGACTCTGTGCGATCCCGTAGATGGCAGCCCACCAGGCTCCCCCATCCCTGGGATTCTCCAGGCAAGAACACTGGAGTGGGTTGCCATTTCCTTCTCCAATGCATGAAAGTGAAAAGTGAAAGTGAAGTCGCTCAGTCGTGTCTGACTCTTCTCGACCCCATGGACTGCAGCGCATCAGGCTCCTTCATCCATGGGATTCTCCAGGCAAGAGTGCTGGAGTGGGGTGCCATTGCCTCCTCTGCAAACTAGTACAGACAGACCCAATACAATATATCACAGTAAAGGTTCAAAAATCAAGGTGCTCCCTGAGAAAGGCTGAAAGATTCAGTCTCTGGACTTTGGAATTTAGTCTGCGGGCCCTGTTTGGGGGTAGATCCTTGGGCACCTAGCACAATCCACGTTTTCAAACGGATTGGAACAGGAGAATGGCCACTTGGTCCAGCGGTAGAAGTGGAGGCAGTGTTGGATATCCTGTGCCATATGACCACTGAAGTTCCTCCCCTCGTTGCAGTGCCAGACGGGGGCGTACTTCCAAACAAACTCCTTCCGGCGTGGGGCTGCAGTTCCTCTTAGGTCGTTTTTCTCCAGCCCAGCAACAGTGCATTCCAACCGGAGTCCTGCGCATCTCCTAAGCACATGTGCGTTTTATCATGGTCGTCCAGACTCAGGTGGTTCCTATAGGGCCAGGTCTGGCTGACATCTGCGATCTCCTGGGGGAGACCTAAGCCTATCCCAAACTTTCCTGGCTTGTGTGGCACTCGCCTCTGCCTGTGCTCAAAATTTGATGTGGGAGTGGGTAAATTCAGGCAGTGAGGGTCCATCTCATAACAGCGTGAAATATTTGTCCAAACCCAGCTACCTCTTCCAAGTCTGGTAGCCCACCCAGGTGGGCAGGAGTTGAGGATTCTCAGAAGAAATAAACCATGCTGTCTGCACCCCAGCACGCAAGAAACCTTTGTGCTGTTCTCAGGGGAACATACCTCCAAGGGTCCTACAAGAAAAGGAATTACTGCCCAGCCCAGGAGTCTGGCTTAGACTAGCTCCTCACTACCTGTGGGACAACATCCTAGCCCCCTATACTCAGAGCTGTCCTGTACTAGGGAGGAACACATGTGGCCCCCTTCAACTAGACCCCCTCCCCCAATTCCAATCATTTTCAAGTATTCCTTAACCCAGACCTTTAGAGCAGGCAGAGCTGGGATTCTCATTTTACTGATGGAGAAACATTCAAATGGAACAAATGACCAGTGTGTAGTGGTGCTGGTACTTAGTCCAGGGTTCCTTCCATTATATTCCAAACTGTCGTTTTTATATGCAAATGAGGCCAACTGTCTCGGTGACACTTTCCTACAAAATGAAACAATGCCATAATAATAAGGTCTTGGAAAATTAATGGTACTAACTGAGTAATTTGGGTTTAATGTTAAATCCTGGAGTAGGTGACCCAGAGCCAGAAAGAGTGGCTTTCTGTGTGTCTGGTGGCCAAATGACAATGTAGCTGCAACAACAGGGTACTGATACTATCATCACAGGAAAGTCATGCATGACCCAGAAGCTGAGTGAATGATTTGAGTGTGAGCTCTGACTTTTAGGGCCTGAAATGACAAAGATAAAATGTTAAGTCTCCAAATAAATGTCAGAGGTTTCCACAATTATTTCTGCTTAGTGTGAAGCACCTCATAGTTTACAGTGAAAGAGCTCCTTTATCCATTTATTCAATGAATATTTATTAAACGTTGTCTTAAGTCAGTTCCCCCAGGAAACAGATTCTAGGCAGAGATTTGTGTAAAGGAGAGTTACTGGCAAGTACTCTTGAGAACAACCCTGGCAAGGGCTTGAGGGAAACCGAATCGGTCAGAAAGTGTTGAACTGTGATGAATTTACTACAGGGGCCTTAGGCAATCCTACTGGGCGCTCTGGAGTTGTTTGGAAGGGACAGAGCTCCTGTCCTACATCGAGCAGTTATTGGATCAGGTAGTGAGCTGTCTGTCACAGCTGAGACAAGCCACACTGAGGGGACAAACGCCTTGGTTCCTACTGTGTTCTGGGCACTGTGAGGTGGTCTGTGTTAGTCACTCAGTCATCCCCGACTCTTTGTGACCCTGTGGACTGTAGCCTGGCAGGCTCCTCTGTCCATGGANTAGTGAGCTGTCTGTCACAGCTGAGACAAGCCACACTGAGGGGACAAACGCCTTGGTTCCTACTGTGTTCTGGGCACTGTGAGGTGGTCTGTGTTAGTCACTCAGTCATCCCCGACTCTTTGTGACCCTGTGGACTGTAGCCTGGCAGGCTCCTCTGTCCATGGAGTTCTCCAGGCAAGAATACTGGAGTGGGTAGCCATTCCCTTCTCTGAGTGATCTTCCCGACCCAGAGACGGAACTTGGGTCTCCTGCACTGCAGGCAGATTCTTTACCATCTGAGCCTCAGGGAAGCCCATGCCATGGTCTAGTGATATGATATTGAACAAGACAAGGTCTCTGCCCTCCAAGGTAACTATGAGGGCAGAGTTAAAAAATAAGCAAAAACATTTTTTAAGAAAATTATCTTGTAGTTAGAAACTGTATCCCATAAACCTAACAAAGAAAAATCCTTGCCTTTTATTGATGGCAATTAAAAGGTTGAAATATTTAGGGTGAAAAATCAATTCACTCTCTGCTGATTAAAAAAAAATTGAAGAAGAAATAAAAGTCATCCAGGAACTGTTCTAGAGAAGCTTGCGTAGTAAATGTAATTGAAGCTACAGGAGATTACTTTGGTATTCATCTGTAATGGATGGTGGATCCCTTCAGTCCTGCCCAAGAATAGGTGATGGGCCCTGATCTCTATGCTGAAGCCTGCAAGTGGTCTCAGCTACTGGAAAAAAGGGCTGCCTTTGCAAGTAGGGGTGTGCTGCTGTTGGTACCAATTCAGCTCCTGTCGGCTTGGTGCCCCGACCCAATCCCGTTCTCCCAGCCATCCTCTCCCCTACATTGTTTTGTCCTTATTATTCTTCCACCTGTAGAATCTTTATTTCATCTCAGAGAAAAGTGCTTGCCTGTTATCCCAGTCCGTTACTTATAGTATGACAATAAACTCTGTTCTTGAGCCCTTTAGGGTCTAAATATTTGAAATGAACAAAACAATTTCTCGGCCATGAGTTTCAGAAAAATCACGTGGACCTTAAAAAGCCGAAAATTGCCTTCTTTGTCCCCTGGTTGAGCTATGGTGTCCATTCCCTGAAGCAGGAGTGGAATTGTCCTGGCGTTTGGGGTATGGCAGAGGACCGTAATAGAGGTACCTGTGGACAGTGCTAAACCCTGTTCAGAGCTTCAGATGCTGCCCTTCAAATGAACATCTCTATTTGGATGCCCTGCTTCAAACTCCTATTTCTTTTTGTCTTGTTTCAGAATTCTCCTGAATTCTCCATATAGCTTGTTTCCTAAAGCAGCAAAAACTCTGAGGATCTTTCTTTCCCTTGAACTCCACTCCCTCCCAGCTGACTAGTCACCAAATTCTAGATAGTTCCATATTTGCAATAACTGTCCTAATACAAGACACAGCTAACAACCTCCTTACCCCAGCACCACTGACATTCTGCGCCATATAATTTCTTGTTGTGAAGTGTCCTGTGTATTGTAGGGTGTTTAGCAGCATCCCTGGTCACGACCCACTAGATGTCAGTAGAACCCTTAGTTGTGACGATTAATGTCTCTACTAGTCCTGAGCTGGGCCATGTTGGAGGCAAAAGGAAAAATGTGTGCCCTATGTACACTTCTCAGAATGTCTTCTCATATTTTGAACTAAGTGCAAAAAGTTAAAGTTATACAATAACAAGAAAACTGAATTTACTCTTTGCTAATGTGAAATTTGAAGGAAAAAAAAAAATAACTGAAAACCATTCCAGAGATATTTCGCAGTGCCCAGTACAAAATGAAAAGACAGGGCCCCTTCTTAAATTATGAAGAATGCACACTGACAGCAGAACAGTGGACAGTTGGGGAGCCCTCTCTAAGTGTAGGGTCCCTCTGCATGTGAGGCCCTGTTCACCTGCATAGTTCCCATACCCTTGAAGCCAGACCCGAACCCTACATTAACCAATCAGCCTGTTGGGAAATATGACAGCTGTGTGGGCCCTGGGAACCCCAAGCAGATTGGAAACAACTGTTTCCATTGCACAATAACACAGAGCCCTAAAACAAACAACACTGTGAATTTTTGGCATTCATTTGATTTTTTCAAAATGTTACATTAATTTAACATATTATTTATCTTGGGTTCTGAAGATTTTAGCACTCTCTTAAATTTTGTACCTGAGGTGAGTTCTTTCTTAATCTCAGCCCCGCTCTAGGCTTTGTCAAATGTTCCCTGATGGCTCAGCAAGTAAAGAATCTGCCTGAGACACAGGTTCCATCCCTGAGTTGGGAAGATCCCCTGAAAGAGAGCATGGCAACCCACTCCAGTATTCTTGCCAGGAAAATCCCATGAACAGAGGAGCCTGGCAGGCTCCATGGGGTCACATGGGGACACGACTGAAGTGACTGAGCACACTCACCTGCTGATTCAGAGCAGTGAGTCTTAAACTTGCCCTGGATCAAAATCACCTGCAGGGCTTGTTTCAACACAGATTGGTGGGTCCCAATCTCAGAGTTTTTGATTCAGTAGGTCAGGAGTGGGGCCTGAGAACTGGCATTTCTGAGTTGTCAGGTAATGCTGAAGTTGCTGGTCCAGGGCACATGGAGAACCACTACTTTCGAGCCTTCCTTTCTGTCATGCCAGTGAGAATGATATTTCCAAAATCCAAGGCACTTCTCTGCTTAAAACTCTTCAGTGGTCCCCATGCCCTATAGAATATAATACATGCTACTCGCATGGCATATATTACTTTGATGATCCCCCTTCTGTGCCTCCTACACAATTCTCTAGTAATACAGGCCTGGATAACTCTTACTAAGTATACTTTAATACTCAAATCAGCTCTCATCTTTGTAAGCCTCTAGATTGAGTTATGTGTTTTTTCTTTGTCGTCTCACTGAACATTTTGTATACCTCTTCGTTAGTACTGAGCTTTATATAAAGTCTAACCCCTCAGAGAGCAGAATCCTGGAGGACTGGAATTATCTTTATTCCTCTATTCCCTGCTCTGTGCTGTGCTGAGTCGTTCAGTCGTGTCCAACTCTTTGTGATCCCATGGACTGCAGCCCACCAGGTTCCTCTGTCTATGGGTAACAATACTGGAATGGGTATGCCCTCCTTCAGGGAATCTTCCCAACCCAGGGATTGAATCCAGGTCTCCCACAATGTAGGTGGATTCTTTACTGTCTGCGTCACCAGAGAAGCCTTGTTATAGTCTGCTGCAAACAAGCGCTCCAACAGCATCTAAAAAACTGAGCTGGACTTACCCAAATGCTGTTCTGTTATGGTGGAGTAAAAGAAAGAGGAAAAGGCCACCACCTCAAGAGACAGCTAGAGATTTAAGGGCACAGGGAAGCACAACTGAATCACAAGAGTCTTGAGGTTTAAGAGTCTGGCAAACAGTTTTCTAAATGTCTATAAGAGTCAAGTGTTCTTTTAACAGAGAACCAACCCTTAATGTATAATTGGTTACCTCTAGATCCTATTGTTAGCAATTCCATATAAGCTATGAAAGACAGCAGCTAGGGAAAAACATTTGAAATGTTGGTTAGAACTAGTAAGAAACAGTCAGAAAGAAAGAGCAGCAGTAGAATAGAATGATCTAGAATGACAAGGATAGGGAAAAAAAGCGCACAAGAGAAAATATTCTTAGATCCAGAGGAAAAGTTCTTTTCCCCACTAAAAGGTAATTTTTATAATGTTAAACTTCTTTAATATCAGTATCATTAAATATCTTTAATATCATTAAAGAAGTTTAACATTATAAAAATTACCTTTTAGTGGGGAAAAAAACTTTTCCTCTGGATTCTATTACATTCTATTACATTGAATATATTTCAAGAAATCACTTGACTTCATTGCTTTAAAATAAGTTTAAGAATCATTTTATAATAAAAAAGATCAACACTGAACTTCAAAGTACAGAGCTACCATATGAATCAATTTAAGTGAAATTTGTTTGGATAGTTGGCTCTTGAGGTCATGGAAAAAGGATGGGAAAATGAAGTTCATAGTACCTCAAAGGAAAAAGTGATCTGCAATCCAACATGGAAAATGTTAGATGTCTTCTGGGACAAAGTAAACCAAAATTCTGACTTAAAGTTATTACCATCAAACTTAAAGACAGAAAGCCACATGGCAGTGCTTCAGATTTCAATAATATCTCTGAGAAAAATGTATTTGTATTATATTCCCAATATACTGATTTCAATCATATACCTTTGGTGTTTTCCACGCTTTTTAAAATACACACATTTTTGTTAGGGAAATTTGAATATAACCTACCTCATTGGAAATCATGATTGTATGTTTCTGGAATAAGACTGTGCTTCAAGGAAGGACTTGCTACCCAGGCTGCTGGGAATTCAGTGACCAGACAGTGTCCAGCTGACACTCCCATCAAGGTTTCCTGAAACTGTTTGCACACCCAAGCTCACATCCTTCCATCTGAGTATTGATCAACTGATGGCATTCTTAGTGTATGTGTGGTCTTTGTGGGACAACTCTGACTGAGGCTGTATGTGTTCTCTCAGACTCCCCCTGGCGTTTCCTGAGCCTTAGTGGAGCCTATGTCACCGTTCTTACTCCAATCCTACATCCTCCCCTTTTGAACCAGAAGTTGGTCCCTAATAGATATGCATGTCAAGCTCCATCTCAGCTTCTGCTTTCCTAAAACTAAGTGCAGAGTCCCAAAGAATAGCAAGGAGAGATAAAAAAGCCTTCCTAAGTGATCAATGCAAAGAAATAGAGGAAATCAATGGAATGGAAAAGACTAGAGATTTCTTCAAGAAAATTTGAGATACCAAGGGAATATTTCATGCAAAGATGGGCTCGATAAAGGACAGAAATGGTATGGACCTAACAGAAGCAGAAGAGATTAAGAAGCAGTGGATGCAGGTGATGGAATTCCAGTTGAGCTATTTCAAATCCTAAAAGATGATGCTATGAAAGTGCTGCACTCAATATGCCAGCAAATTTGGAAAACTCAGCAGTGGCCACAGGACTGGAAAAGGTCAGTTTTCATTCCAATCCCAAAGAAAGGCAATGCCAAAGAGTGCTCAAACTACGACACAATTGCACTCATCTCACACACTAGTAATGTAATGCTCAATATTCTCCAAGCCAGGCTTCAACAATATGTGAACCATGAACTTCCAGATATTTAAGCTGGATTTAGAAAAGACAGAGGAACCAGAGATCAAATTGNAGAAAGAATGCCAAAGAATGTTCAAACTACTGCACAATTGTATTCATCTCACATACTAGTAAAGTAATGCTCAAAATTCTCCAAGCCAGGCTTCAGCAATACATGAACTGTGAACTTCCAGATGTTCAAACTGGTTTTAGAAAAGGCAGAGGAACCAGAGATCAGATTGCCAACATCCGCTGGATCATCGAAAAAGGAAGAGAGTTCCAGAAAATCATCTATTTCTGCTTTATTGACCATGTCAAAGCCTTTGACTGTGTGGATCACAATAAACTGTGGAAAATTCTGAAAGAGGTGGAAATACCAGACCACCTGACCTGCCTCTTGAGAAACCTGTATGCAGGTCAGGAAGCAACAGTTAGAACTGGACATGGAACAACAGACTGGTTCCAAATAGGAAAAGGAGTACATCAAGGCTGTATATTGTCACCCTGCTTATTTAACTTACATGCAGTGTACATTATGAGAATCGCTGGGCTGGATGAAGGACAAGCTGGAATCAAGATTGCAGGCAGAAATATCAATAACCTCAGATATGCAGATGACACCACCCTTATGACAGAAAGTGAAGAGGAGCTAAAAAGCCTCTTGATGAAAGTGAAAGAGGGGAGTGAAAAAGTTGGCTTAAAGCTCAACATTCAGAAAACTAAGATTAATGCATCCAATCCATCACTTCATGGGAAATAGATGGGGAAACAGTGGAAACAGTGTCAGACTTTATTTTTTTGGGCTCCAAAATCATTGCAGATGGTGTCTGCAGCCACGAAATTAAACGATGCTTTCTCCTTGGAAGAAAAGCTATGACCAACCTAGACAGCATATTAAAAAGTAGAGACATTACTTTGCCAACAGAGGTCCATCTAGTCAAGGCTATCTTTTTCCAGTAGTCATGTATGGATGTGAGAGTTGGCCTGTAAATAAAGCTGAGTGCCAAAGAATTGATACTTTTGAACTGTGGTGTTGGAGAATCTTTGGGAAGTCCTTTGGACTGCAAGGAGATCCAACCAGTCCACCCTAAAGGAGATCAGTCCTGAGTATTCATTGGAAGGACTGATATTGAAGCTGAAACTCCAATATTTTGGCCACTGGATGCAAAGAACTGACTCCCTGAAAAAGACCCTAATGCTGGGAAAGATTGAAGGCAGGAGGAAAAGACCCTAAAGGAGATCAGTCCTGAGTATTCATTGGAAGGACTGATATTGAAGCTGAAACTCCAATATTTTGGCCACTGGATGCAAAGAACTGACTCCCTGAAAAAGACCCTAATGCTGGGAAAGATTGAAGGCAGGAGGAAAAGGGAACAGCAGAGGATGAGATGATTAGATGGCATCACAGACTCAATGTACTTGAGTTTGGGTAAACTCCAGGAGTTGGTGATGGGCAGAGAGGCCTGGCGTGTTGCAGTCCATGAGGTCACAAAGAGTCAGAGACGACTGAGAGACTGAACTGAACTGACATCGGTCCTCAAAATCAGAGAGCCACTACATCCTACACAAGGGTGCAAATGTTGGAGAGGGGCATATGGACTATGAGAGAGAACTGATGACTGTGTCAACTAAACAGAGGCTGGCTCAGAGGGTTCTGCAGAGTCAGTGGTCCAGAGGGGACTGATGGAATGAACTGATCAAAGCTGTATTTCCAGAGAGATCAACAAGTTGGCTGGAGAGATCCAGCAGGTGCTTTGTAGTGCTGATATCAAACTTGACTGTGCATTAGAATCACCTGGGAAGCTTTAAAAACTACTGAAGCCTGGAAAAGTGTGCAGAGGTCAGTTTTTTGGGGGAGTGGGGGGAATGGGTGTGTGGAGGGAGTTTATTTCTTTGTAGCAAAAATGTCTAAGTCATCGCTAGCCTCTGAGGATGTAGGGTTGCCTTCCAAAGAGCTTCAGAGTGGAAGGAAGCTGGGCTTTTTTTTTTTTTTCCTTTAGAAAGATGCTGGTGACTAATCCTTATGCACCTGCTCTAGGTAACTGTTCTATTTTTGTTTGAATAATATGTCCCCTTTAATGCTGGCTTCAATCTTGTTCCTGATTTATCCCAGAGACAGATATTGCATCCATTGAAGGGACCCATCTGTTTATTTATTTGAAATGACACTTTCAGAATCAATACATATAAAATGCTTGTGATGAAATATGCAGGACTGAAATTGATTGCCTAGTTTAGAATGCTTTCTCCACTGCTTACTAGCCATGTCTCTGGGAAAGTTATTTACCCTTTTAATCTGTAGAATACATACATTAGTAATGGCAACCTCTTAGGTTTCACTGTAACTGTGAAATCATATAAGTAAACAATATAGAAGATGTTTACTTGTGATTCTCTGGTGGCTCAGATAGTAAAGAATCCACCTGCAATTTGGGAGACCTGAGTCTGATCCTTGGGTTGGGAAGATCCCCTGGAGGAGGGCATGGCAACCCACTCCAGTATTCTTGCCTGGAGAATCCCCACGGACAGAGGAGCCTGGCAGGCTATAGTCCATGGGGTCACAGAGAGTCAGACACTACTGAAGTGACTTAATATGCACAAACACATAGTGGTTCTCAAAGTGTGGGCCCTTGACTAGAAGCATCAGTGTCACCTGGGAACTTGTTAAATATGGAAATTCTCTGTTCCCACTATAGAGTTACTGATTCTAAAACTCTGTGGGCATGGGGACTTGGCAATTTGTGTTTTTAACAAGCCATCCAAGAGATTCTGATATTGACTAAAGTTTGAAAGCTGTTTTGTTAAAGATTACTTGTGGTTATTTAATTCCCATCAGCATATATTTCAAATAATAAACTCATTCTGGTGGTTATTATGTTATCTAAAAAGAAACATCCTCTTACAACTAATTAAACTGATTACTTTTAAAGTCAAACTATTCTCCTTGATTGACATGTCAAACAATAACTCTAAAATGACTTATAATTAGTATCTCCATCACTGAAACATCACTACAAAGTTTTCCAACTGGAATATACCAGTCCATGAGAAACATTTTCAGCATTGCTCTGGATACAGATTTGAAAAATCTTAGGAACCAGTGTAGCTGTTTTGACTGTGAAATGATGGGCTGGACTGCTGCTGCTGTTGCTGCTGCTGCTGCGTCACTTCAGTCATGTCCGATTCTTAGCAACACCATGGACTGCAGCCCACCAGGCTCCTCCATCCATGGGATTTTCCGGGCAAGAGTACTGGAGTGGGGTGCCATTGCCTTCTTTGGATGCGCTGGACTAGAGCTGTTCAAATTGTGATAAAGCAGGCTGACCTGATGGGATGACATCATTTATGAAAGACCTTGAAAGTCAGTAAAATTAAGCTTGATCTAGTAAAAATCGATAGGGACTATCGAACTTCTTTGAGCATGGGAGTGATGCAATGAAGGAAAAGTGGAAAGCTTGAATTGTAATGCAGAGGGCTGGGTACCCAAGGCCGGCATCCTGGAGCTGGATAAGCTCTGAGGAAGGTGGAGATTTTAGAGGTCTTACAATATAGGATGGGGACGAGGTCGGGGTGGGGGGGAACTCACTCTTCTCAGCCAGTTTAAGCAGGGGACGAGGTCGGGGTGTGGGGGAACTCACTCTTCTCAGCCAGTTTAAGCAGTGACAGTATCAGGCCCAAGGATATCATCTAGTGGAGTATTTATCATCTAGTGGAGTATTTCATTCAAAAAGCGGTTTCAGTGGAACAGGGTGAGCCTGAACGTATTGCTAGTTCAATGCTTTCCCATCGGCCAAGGAGTTACTGACATTTTTGAGTCCCGTGCCAACAAGGATCCTTCTGCCTGGTGTCGCTCATGCCAGTAGAACAAGCCTGAGGTTGGTTCTGAGGCAAAGGAAAGCCTTTGATCCGAGAATAGAGAGGTGGAGGCTCCTACTGGAGCTCACCGGCTCCCCGCACCGGGGCGGGGATGGGCCTGCTTTATAGAGTCTGAGAGGGTGCGTGTAGGTGTGCTGCTCAGGGCCTGACTGCAGTGCCGGGCGCAGCGGCGGCGCGTACGGCCTCCATCTTCAACCCCGGTGCTGTGCTCAGCGCGCCCGCGTGTGGCCCACCAGCTCGGGCTGGGGTGGCCCGCACAGCCTCTCTGCACACTGCTTGCAGCTCTGGTCTTCACGGTGTCGTGTGCAGCGCTTCTGCACTTGGCTCCCCCAGCTGAGAAGCTGGGCTCAGAGCTCTCTGCCGAGGAACTCCGGTCTGAAGTGCCCTGTGTGAGGCTTCTGCAGGCACTTCCCTCTGAGCCAGTGGAAACAGAGGAAGCACAGAAGAAAGGGAAAAGGTTAGACTTTATTACTCAGATTCTCTTTTTATTTCCTGGGAATTGTTAATGGGCTTTTCTATGACAAGATTCTACCGGCCTTTCTTTCTAGTGGTTCCCACCTATTGAGATAAGCATCAGGGTCCTTTGATGCAGAGGAACAATGTGGAGGTAGAAGCCCCCTTTTAAGAGGATAATGAAATGATCAAGATGGGTCTTGAGTTTTCTTGTTTTTCCTGATTCATTCTTCTTTGTAATATAATAACTGAAAGGTCACTCTTATAGTTCAGAAGAGTCAGAAAGTTAACAGTGAGAGAGGATCTTAAAAAAAATGAGTCACTAGGAAGCAAAGATGGAGAAGGCAATGGCACCCTACTCCAGAACTCTTGCCTGGAAAATCCCGTGGACGGAGGAGCCTGGTAGGCTGCAGTCCTTGGGGTTGCACAGAATCGGACAGGACTGAGCGACTTCACTTTCCCTTTTTACTTTCACACATTGGAGAAGGAAATGGCAACCCACTCCAGTGTTCTTGCCTGGAGAACCTCAGGGACAGGGGAGCCTGGTGGGATGCCGTCTATGGGGTCGCACAGAGTCGGACACGACTGAAGTGACTTAGCAGCAGCAGCAGCAGCTGCAGAAAGAAGAGAGCAACTGGATTCTCTGGGTTGGTGTGTGTGTATAAGAGTGAGCACACATGAGCATGTATGTGCATAGGGGGTCTCATGGATTAAACATTTTACAAAGCTCGGCACAGCTGGTGCCCGGACAGTGAGTCATGTGGTCTCTGAAACATCAAATAATCCTTCTCCATTCATCTAGTGTGTAATTATGGTCTGTTAAATTTCTTTCTGGTATTTGTTTTAAAAATAAATACCGAGTCAGAGCAATTTAACCCTCTGCATTCCTTCCAGTTCTATTGCATCATTGATTCAAATGTCACCCTGAGATGTTGAAACCTGCCTGTGTGGCATTATATTCTGTAACCTTTCATTTCACACAGGTCAACACTTGGCTTTTAAATGGTAGTAAATTTCAGACATATTGATTCAGGCTGGACAGCTAGAGATGAAAGGCTTATCTCTCTGGAAGTTTTGTGAAATAGCCAGTCACTCAGAAAGCAATTTTGAATCTTTTATTCAAAGCAGAAAGCTTAATGTTGTTACTGAGGTGAGGTAAAAAAGGATACTTCTGCCTTACCAAACTAGTAGCTTTTTGATTGTCTCATTCTTGTTATGGCGGTTACTCTGAGTTGTTGGCTATGTCCTCTGGTCTTTTGGAAGCTTGGCCCATGGACAGGTAAATGTGTTACTTAGTCTTGTCATAATTATTGTGAACTTTTTCAATCAATATTTGGATGGAGGAACATCAATCCATGAAGTGTATCTTCTTGTGTCAAGGCCACAGCTGAAATTTCTTAAGTTTATCACTACCCTAGATCTGCTGTTTGGTACTTAACTAGTGTTCCTTGATTTGCATCATCAATCTAAATCTAGAAAACATGTGAATTATAGAGTGCACGACTTCTATCTTTTCTTTGCAGATAGTCTCTAATACGCGAGATTCAGAATAGCTTGGACACATAAGGCTTCCTGGCTTTGCATGTGTATGTCCTAAGTCACTTCAGTCATATCTGACTCTTTGTGGCCCTGTGGACCATAGTCCGCGAGGCTCCTTTGTCCGTGGGATTCTCCAGGCAAGAATACTGGAGTCGGTTGCCATGCCCTCCTCCAAGGGATCTTCCCAACCCAGGCGTTGACTCACATCTCTTATGTCTCTTGCATTGGCAAGTGGGTTCTTTACCACTAGCGACACCTGGGAAGCCCTGAGACAATCTAAAATTATAGTGTCCTGGCCATGGGACAATCTAAAATTATACTGTACATATTTTTTAGAAAGAAGTCTACTTTCTTTAAATACCTCTTATGACAGTTCTTTGGTCCTGTCTTCATTTTAAACCTAATAATCACTACCTAAGAAGAAAGGAGAAAGGTTTGAAGGTGGATTAGCTCCCAACTGAAGGATACCCTTTATCAGGGGTCCCCAACCTCTGGAATCTAGTGCCTGATGATATGAGGTGGATCTGATGCAATAATAACAGAAATAAAATTCACAATAAATGTAATGCTCTTGAATCATCCTGAAATCACCTGCTCCCCAACCCCTGGTCTGTGAAAAAGATTGTCTTCCATGAAACCAGTCCCTGGTGCCAAAAAGACTGGGAACTCCTGCCCTTTATGGAAGCCTGGAACCAATTGAATGCAATAAGTAAAAGCTATATGCCTGGCTTTTTTATGCTCTATGCCCTCCTGCCTATACAAAAGTTGGCAGGAATTATAACTGAACTCATTAAAAAATTGTGGATTTATTTTCTGTGCCAGTTGATATGCTAAGTGAAGATATTTTCAACATTATGAAATTTATAGGACTGCTATTATTCATGTTATATGGATGAATATACTGAAGATAAGAAAGATTAAGTGAATTACCCAGGGTCATATGCCAGCTAAGTGGCACAGCTGGGTCAGAAACCTGTTTCTTATGACTATAGGGTCAAGCTCTCCTTTTGCATATTCAGTAAGATAACAGAGGTCAACTTCTTGATACTTGGTTCCCTCTGCTTCCTCCTCCCCTGATCTGTGCTCAGCTCTTCCTTCCACCTGCCTCCTTCTTCAGGTCACAGTATAGTTAACACTGTTGAATGTTATTTCTTTAGGGAATTCTTAGTATTCCCGGACAGAGGAGTCCCTCTGTTATAGACTTAGTTCACCCTGCACTTTTCTTTCAGAATGCATATCACAACAACTACTTGTGCCTTTTACATACCAGACTTTAAGTCTATGAGAACATGAATTACTTCTGTCTTCTTCATCCTCACATCTCTAGCTCTTGGCAGAGGTGACATACATAAAACCAGCTCAAAACTTGTTTGCTAAATTAGTGAATGAATAAATAGCTGTTTTGAGTGGTAATTGTGTTATATTATTTTTGATAATTGAACATCATGCTTTATATGGATATGCAGCGAGGTAACTGAAGAACCTGTCAGAGTGACAGGGCAACAAAAGAACTGATTTCCAAGCACATCCTGAGGTTGAGGTGATGACACAAAGAAGGATGACATGTCCAAAGTGGAATCAGGAGGCAGAGTGAGGGCACAGAAAGTTAGCAAGTGCTTTGCCTTTGACCTTTCTGCCTGTCAGTTTTCAAAGACTTCTGAAAAAGAATAGCCTTTCAATCTATTGCTTTGATTTAGGGAAACAATCGATTAAATTCATCTCTAAGCTTAGTAGAGGTTAGACAACCAGTCCATCCTAAAGGAGATCAGTCCTGGGTGTTCACTGGAAGGACTGATGTTGAAGCTGAAACTCCAATACTTTGTTCACCTCATGCGAAGAGTTGACTCATTTGAAAAGACCCTGATGCTAGAAAAGATTGAGAGTAGGAAGAGAAGGGGACAACAGAGGATGAGATGGTTGGATGACATCACTGACTCAATGGACATGAGTTTGGGTAGGCTCCAGAAATTGGTGATGGACAGAGAGGCCTACATACTGAAGTTCATGGGGTTGCAAAGAGTCAGACATGACTGAGTGATTGAACTGAACTGAACTAAGTTTAGTATGTTAATAAAAAAAGAGAGACATAGTGGCAATTTCAGTTATATACTTTTTTCTCCAACTTTTCCCCAGTATATCCCATTGTTTTTCATTGTAATGGCTTTCTACATTCTAAATTAATATTTATTTTTGAGCCAATGACTTCATGTCTTATAAATTTGAAGCATTATCTTTCATATATGTGTGAGGTTTAGAGAGTGATTTTATTCTTCCCTCTAGGTTTTGCTGCTTAGTTAATGTCAGGTGAGATAACTTCTATTGTATTTTTTTAAGGTCTGTTTCACAGTGTATCAGCTCTGTGCTTTTCCAAGATCTAAGGCAATGATTATATAATCTGACCCAAGTCGCTTCTGATTGATTTGTAGATTGAAGTTTCATATTGAAGAGATGTTAAGAATGTCAATTTTTAGAGCACTCAGGCTAGCTAAAACAACTATTGTGGCAGTGTTTTTTAATCCATTCTAAAAGGTTGTACCTAGTGAATATTCAGTGCTATTACGGTACAGTAAAATATTTTATACCAAGGAAATCTGATTTTACTACAAAATCTATTTAAGACAACAAAAAGAAAACAATTTCTTCTTCTGTATAATAGACAATTATGGTTATAAGCAAGTAAAATTGAGGTAGTCAGATATACAATAGGACACGCAGGCACACAAATAACTTTTTAACACAAAAAGCGAGTAATTAAAGCCAGAAAACAATTGTCCTACTCATTCAAAGACAAAATTTGGTAACTTCCAGAAATACACAAAATACAATACATTGAAAAATAAACAGAAGCATTTCTATTCAATTTGGGACCAACATGAGAGGAGAGAATTTTGTGAAGTTGTTTAGGGAGCAATAGATCATTTTTATTTAGATGGTGTCAAGCTTTTCCAGGTACAGTGAAAGAAATATAGTTTGTCATATATACTTGATTTAAAAATATTCAATTTAGGAAGGATTTGCCCATGCAAACAAGGTCAGCTTTTCTTCTTCATTTCCTTTTAGAGACAGTGGCCCTCTGGTAAACGAGCTGGAGAGATCTTTTATTATAACAATATAGAGATGTAGAGTTCAGAAAGGCCAGATCAGTCCTTCCCTATTCTGACCGTCTTTCTAAAATGATGTTCAAATCTGTTTCTGGGAATTGTTAAAGCTGAAGTGAGTGAGGGTGAGAGAAGTAGAGGATCTGTTCCATTTGAAGTTTATTTCCTTTGTTTTTATTACATAGTATTTTATTTTTTAATTAAAGAATTTAGAAAAATCACATACCTAGGCTTCCTGGATGGCGCAGTAGTAAAGAATCTGCCTGCCAGTGCAGGAGATGCAAGAGACATGGGTTCAATCCCTGGGTTGAGAAGATCCCTTGGAATAGGAAATGGCAACCCACTCCAGTATTCTTACCTGGAAAATTCCGTGGACAGAGGAACCTGGTGGGCTACAGTCCATAGGGTCACAAGAAGTTGGACATGACTGAGTACGTGCACATGCGAGCACGCACGCACACACACACACACACACACACACACACACACACACACACACACACACACACACACCATCACAAGCAGAATATAGAAAAGTTGTCTTGTCCTACCAAATTCCCTCCTGCTGCATCATGTATTAAAACTCTTTAAAACTTTTAAAAACATTCAAAACCATGTATCAAAGGTGTTTTTTTTTTTTTCCTGTTTTGAAAGTAAGTTTTTAGCTTTCTTGTGTAAATACTAGAAGTAGAATTTCTAACTTGAGTCATATGGTAAGTGTATGTTTAACTATATGAGAAACTGCCAATTTGTTTTCCCAAGTAGCTACACCATTTACATTCCTATCAGCAGTGCATGAGAGTTCCAGTTGCTTAAAAAAACAAAAAAGATCATCCTCTTAGAAGTGTAGTTATCTTTGGGTAGTTTTAGTTTGTATTTTCCTTATGTCTAATGATGTTGAGCATCTTTTCATTTTCTTTCTTTTTTTTTTTTTTTGCCATTTATACATCTTTTCTGAAATGTCCAAATCTTATGCCTATTTCTTGTTAAATTTTTGGTGTTCTTTATGTATTCTCAAAACAAGTCCATTGTTATGTATGTGATATGGAAATATTTTCTCCAAGTATGTATCTTATATTTTCATTCTCCTGATAGTGTCTTTTACCAAGCAAAAGTTTTTGGTTTTGATGAAGACTAATTTATCATTTTTTTAAAAATGGATCATTATTTTGGTGATGTATCTAAAAACTCTTTGTGTAACCCAAGGTCATAAAGATTTTTTTTACTGTGTTTTCTTCAAAAGTGTTACAGTTTTCTGTTTTACATTTGGATTTTTGATGCACATTGAGACTCATTGGAAAAGACTCTGATGCTGGGAGGGATTGGGGGCAGGAGGAGAAGGGGACGACCGAGGATGAGATGGCTGGATGGCATCACTGACTCGATGGATGTGAATCTGAGTGAACTCCGGGAGTTGGTGATGGACAGGGAGGCCTGGCTTGCTGCGATTCATGGGGTCGCAAAGAGTCGGACACGACTGAGCGACTGAACTGAACTGATACTTTATTGATTGGAGATCTTTGTACTTTTCTAATATTAATTTATAATTAATATTTAATTCTATTTAATACTATTAAATTTATTTAATACTATACATTTCCCTTCTAAGTACTGTTTTAGCTGTATGCCTCAAATTTTGATGAGTTGTATTTTCATTTAATTCAAAATATATTCTAATTTTCTTTGAGACTTCTTGTTTGACCATGGATTATTTAAAAGTATACTGTTTAACTTCCAAATACTTGGGGATTTTTTTCAAACATCTATGTTATGATTTATAGTTAAATTACATTGTGTAAGGGAACATATTTTGTATAATTTCAGTTCTTTTACATTTCTTATGTTTCATGTCACAAGGTAGAAAATGGTCTATATTGGTGAATGTTTTTGTTCTGTTGAGTGTAATGTTTGATAAATGTCAGTTAAATCAGTTTAGTAGTGTGTTCAGTTCTTCCATACTTTTTCCTGTTTTTTCTTTTAGTTCTGTTGATTGTTGGGAGAGAAATGTTGAAGACTCTAAATGTAATGTGGATTTATCTATTTCTCCATTCAATTCTGTCAGCTTTTGTTTTGGCTATTTTCAAAGTATTTATTCAGCTGCATAGAAATTTAGGGTTGCTATGTCTTATTTGTATAAATTGACTCTTTCATCATTATGTAATGACCTTCTTTGTCCTTGATAATGTTTCATGTTCTAAAATTTTTTTTTTGTCTGATATTAATATAGCCCCCCTGGCTTTCTTTTAAATAGTGTTTCTGTGATCTTTCCCCATCATTTTACTTTTACCCTATAGGTCTTATATTTTAACTATTTTGATAATCTCTGTGTCTTAATTAGTATATTTAGACCATGTGCTTTCAATATAATTATTGATATAGTTGGATTTAGATCTGCCAGGTTTTAACTTGTGTGTGTCCTTTCTATGTCTCATTTTTCTATTTTTCCTTTCCTGACTTCTTTTGGATTATTTGAATTCTTCATGTTGTAGATGAGATATATATGACATCTACATAATTCCAAACTCCACCAGGCAAATGTTGTCATTTTTGCTTTCAATGCTCATAGATACATTAAAGAACATAAAAGAAGTGTAGTTTATTTTTTTGCCTAGATATCTACTACTTACGTAATTTTTTCTTTATTTCTTAAATTGCAAGTTTCTTTCTATTTTGATTTCCCTATTGCTTGAAAATCTTCTTTTAGTGCTTCTTTTTAGAGCAGATGTGCTGCTGCTGAATTCTCTCTGTTTTCCTTCATCTGAGAATGTCTCTCATCCTCCCTTCATTTGTGAAGGATATTTTCTTTGGCTGGTAGTTCGTTTACTTTAAAAGCGTTCCCCATTGTATTTTGTCTTCCTTGGTTTCTGATGAGAAATTTTTAGTCATTTGGCTCATTGTTTCCCTGTATTTAACCTTTTTTACTTTGGCTTTTTCAGATGTTTTTTTCTTGAAAAAAATTAGTCTTCAACAATTTGATTATGATGTATCAAGGATTGTTATTCTTTGAGTTTATCCTGTTGGGGCTCACTGAGCTTCTTGATTATATAGTTTCTTTCACCAAATTTAGGAAAAATTTAGCCATTGTTTCTGAAAATATTTTTCTCCATTCTTTTTTTCTTCCTTTTGTTACTCCAACGTCCTGAATACTAGAAATCTGAGATGGTTTGACAAATTTCTGAAGCTCTGTTCATTTTCCCACATTCTCTTTTTTCTTTACTGTTGGTTGTTTAGATTGGATAATTTCTATCAATTTATATTAAAGTTCCCTCACTCTTAAATTTTTCTGTTTTGCTGTTGAATCCATCTCATTAATATTTGATTTTAGTTAATGTACTCTTTAATTCAAAATTTGCATTTATTTCTCTTGTAATAGTTTATATTTCTTTGATGAATACTTCTGTCTTTCCATTCATTTGAGAGAGCTTGTCCTTTCTTCCAGAGAAGGCAATAACACCCCACTCCAGTACTCTTGCTTGGAAAATCCATGGACAGAGGAGCCTGGTAGGCTGCAGTCCATGGGGTCCCAAAGAGTCTGACACGACTGAGCGACTTCACTTTCACTCATTGGAGAAGGAAATGGCGACCCACTCCAGCGTTCTTGCCTGGAGAATCCCAGGGACGGGGGAGCCTGGTGGGCTGTTGTCTATGGGGTCGCACAGAGTTGGACACGACTGAAGTGACTTAGCAGCAGCAGCAGCAGGAGGCCTTACTTCATGGAGCATAGAATAGCTGCTTTAAAGCCTCTGTTTGGTAATTCCAATATCATCATCATGGATTGCCATCTGTTGATTGTCTTTTGCCTTGAGAGTTGTTGAGATTTTGAATAATGTTGTATTGTGTCCTGGACATTTTGAATATTGTATTATGAGACTCTGGGTCTTTGGGTTATATTAAAATTCTCTGGAGAAAGTTGTCAACCTGGTTGAGTTTAGTTTAGACAGCATGTCCCAATCCATCTTCTGTGGGCTGTGAATCTGATGTCAGCTTAGTTTTCAGAGCCTTTCCAGTGTTCCCAACCCTGGCAGATTATAGGAGAAGGAGCCCTGAGCAAGTTCTGCTTGAGTTCCATCAAGGGACCAGTGTGGGACCTAGCCAGTATAGGTGCATTCTCAAAGCCTTTGCTATTCTGCTTTGGATCAGTTCCACACATGCACAATTTATGCATGAGCCCAGAACATAGTGCATAGGCTGGGGGTGGGGTGGGGGCAGTCCTCTCTCCTTTCTCTAGCTCCCAAACCTCTAGTTCTAAGATACCCTTTATCAAAATTTCCTAGCTGCAAAGCTGGGACTTTTTCTTTCCTGCACTGTCACACTTTCCCCTCAACCAAATCTGCCTGAGAGGTGAAATAGCAAGAGAAAAAACCCTGAAAACTGACATGGATTCTCCCTATACTATTCAGAGCGCATCAACCTTATTTCCAAGTTTCTCCAGTCAAAGAGAAGATTTTCTCTTAGAGTTTTAGGTGCCTGTACACTGCGCCTGCCACGAGGGTTCTGCCTGTGTCTGGATTTGCTTTTTGGAAGGGCCAGGTGTTGAGAGAAAGAAAAAATGGGGATTTTCCCAACACTTTCTGTCATATGGCTTCCCAGGTGGTGCTAGTGGTGAAGAACCTGCCTGTCAATGAAGGAGACATAAGAGATGCGGGTTTGATCCTTGGGTGAGGAAGATCCTCTGGAGGAGGGCATGGCAACTCACTCCAGTGCTTTAGTTTGGAGAATTCCATGGACAGAGGAGCCTGACAGGTTACAGGTCGTAGGGTCACCAAGAATCAGATATCACTAAAGCTACTTAGCAAGCATGCTCTGTCATATAGGCTCCCACCTCCAATCCTAAAGGAAATCAACCCTGAATATTCATTGGAAGAACTGATGCTGAAGCTGAAGCTCCAATACTTTGGCCACCTGATGCAGAGAGCCAACTCACTGGGAAAGACTCTGATGCTGGGAAAGATAGAGGGCAAGAGGAGAAGGGGGTGACAGAGGATGAGATGGTTAGATAGCATCATTGACTCAATGGACATGAGTTTGAGCAAACCCCAGGGGTCAGTAAAGGATGGGGAAGCCTGGCATGCTGTAATCCACAGTCCATGGGGTTGCAAAGATTTGGACACGGCTTAGTGACTAAATAATAACAATAGCTTCATCCACTGTCCTCTAGCCAGAAAGAGGTTTCTCTTGGAGATTTTTCTATTTAAACTTGCTATGAAGTCCTTTGATTCAAGCTGTCTTAGTGTTTAAATAAGGAGATCAAGCAAAGGAAAAGAAAACTCTAGGAAACTCATGACCCTATTAATCATTCTTCAATTTTTGATTTCCCTGCTCATTTAATATGCTATTAATGTTTCAGTGTTTAGATAATTGCTTTATGATTTCTTTCCAGAATTTTTAGTTGTAACTCATGGAAGAAACAATGGACTTTTTCCATGTTAGTACAAACTGGAAACTTCCCCTTATTTTTCAAAGCATTTATTATTTTTTAGTTGGTGGCCAATTGTAGTTGAAATAGTTCTATTTGTTGTGTCCTTCAGGTGTGTTATGAATTAAGTAGGATTTCAGGCTGTCTGGATAAATTTTTTCCATGTTTGCATTCTTTCTTCAGGAAAATAATATTCTAAGTTCTAAATAACCATCATATAAAGGTGACATTTGGGGCACAGCTAACTCATATCATGTCTTTCAGCTGACAGAGGGGCTTGGATCCTGAAGTAGAAATTCACTTTGTCCTTAAAGTTTCCTTGATTTCTGTGTTCTGCACTCTGTTGTTGGTCAGTCCTGGTTTGGGCATGTCTTGGCGTATGCCTGCTTCTTTGATTCAGAATCTGTGCCATACTATTTTGGCTTCAAGGCATTTTTGCTTGATCTGCCCCTTTGCTTCTGTCCTTCTGGGTCTTGATCTTATGTTATCATAGTTTGTTCATATCCTTCATGCTAATAATTGGAGAGTATTACCTTGACTGAATATTTGTGTACTGCCCTCCCCCCCCTCGAAAAAAAATTGTATAATGGAGCATAATCCCATTGTGTTAATATTAGGATATGGAGTCTTTGGCAGGTAATTAGGTCATGAGGGTTGAACCCTCAAGAATGGGATCAGTGCCCTGATAAGAAGAGAGTCCCTGGTGGGTCAGATGGTAAAGAATCTGCCTGCAATGTAGGAGACCTGGCTTTGATCCCTGGGTTGGAAAGGTCACCTGGAGAAGGGAATGGCTACCCACTCCAGTATTCTTGTCTGGAGAATTCCATGGACAGAGAAGCCTGGAGAGATACAGTCCATGGGGTTGCAAAGAGCCAGACATGACTGAGCAACTAATCCAACAGTCAAAACAAAGAGAATCTCTTTCTGCCCTGCGGGGACTCAGCAGGAAGATGGCCTCCTGCAGACGAGGAAGAGGCTCTCACCAGAATCTGGCAATATTAGCACCCTGACCTTAAACTCTCCAGGCTCCAGAGCTGTGAGAAATAGATTTCTATTGCTTAACCCATCTGATCCATGGTAGTTTTTTTTTTTTTTTTAAATCATAGACTGAACTAAGACACTGACACTACTTGTGAATTTTTTTCTTCATTGATTGAGAAGATTTTGTATTCTGTTCTAGGCATTGCTTTAGGAGTTGGGGGTACTAAAATTAATGGCATAGAGATCCTGACTTTAGGAAGCTCATTCTTTGGTAGAAGACTATGAAAGACCATACTGTAAGGACAAAAGAGAGGCTAGGGGAATTTAGAGAAAGGTTGGATTATTTCTTGATCAGGAGTTCAGAGATGACTTAATAAAGAAAGTAGCACTTGGCTTGATCTGAGAGAAGAAACAGGTTGTAAGCATGCCCAGAAAGGAGGACAACCATATTTGGAGGAACCTGTAAGGGGGAAAGTCAAGGAACAGGAAAAGCATGAGTTAGGAACAGTGGGTTCTGTTCATTGGCTGGCAGTTAGGGATTCAGGAGTAGTATTTTCTCTCCCATCAGGCACAGCTGTGCCATAGTATAGCCATAATCATGTTGTTCAGGAAACCTCTTTATACCCTCCTATCTCTTTCTCAGCACCTGGCCTTCCCAAAGGCAAGGTTATTGTGAAAATTAAAAAAGCAAGACATAGTGGAAGATGCCAGATAAACACTGGGGCTCGTTATTCTTTAAGGGATCTCTGCCCAGTTTCCACATACAGGTGCAGCTATCCCCTTAAAAGCATGGTTGTGCTAGCTCAGGATGACTCTGCTCCCAGGAAGCCCAGGGTGAGTCTTCTGCTTCCCAGATGGAACAAATTCTCCCTTATGTTGACTCTTGATGGATCTCAAGAGAGACCTGAGAACTGGAGGTCTCACCACCCAGCTCTGAAGGCATGACCAGAAGGAGGGTTTCTAAAGTATTTTAAGTAACCAGAAGGGTTTTTGGAATAAGCAAATTGACTCCCAAGATGACAGTACTCATTTGCATATAAATTTTCCAGTCTATTTTTATTTTAAAGCCTCCTTACATCATAGTCATCCAGCATATGGCTCAGAACTGCCTGTCATCTTTTTTTTTTTTTTTTAAGTCAGCTTAAGGAGGCTAATTGTCTCAATGCCTCTTACAGACTGTTATTTATTTGAGAGCACATTTACAATAATGCATTAAATGGTAGCCTAGTGACCTGAAAGAGTTAATGTGCCTCCCCTTTTGCTGAACTCCTTCTACTTCAGAGTCACTTAGGCACTTAGGGAATTTTATTCAGTGGATATGAAATAATCTTGTCTGACCCAGGTGCAGCAAGTACAGGCTTTTAAAACATATTAAGACAGGGTTGTCTCCTGACCTGTGACAAATATTAGAGAGTAAAAGAATAACTGTTTTATCGCAGCTGTACCTGCTGTTGTAGAATGTTTTAAGTCACATCAGAACTGGGGCTGAAAGCTAGCAAGCCAATATCAGATGATTAGCAGATGATTAGGGTGATATCAGCAGATGATTAGCAGATGATTAGGGTGATATCAGCAGATGATTAGGGTGAAAGCAGGTTTAAGCTTAACACACACAATAAACTTAAAAAGTGGAAGCCAGATCAGGTCACTTGCCTGTTTAAACCTTTGGTGGCTTCAGGGTAAATCTTCAGTTCTTCGGCATGATGTGAAGTCATGAAGTGGCCCCAGGCTGACTTCTTAGGCTTATTCCCGGTGCAAATGCCTACGCTAGTGTGCTAGGGCTTCCCTCACAAAATCCCACAGACTGGGGGGCTGCCATATCAGAAGCTTACTTTCTCACAGTTTTGAAGGCCAGGAGCACAAGAATGAGGTGTCCAGCTGTGATGGTTTCTTCTGAGGCCTCTCTCCTTGGCTTGTAGTTGATGTCTTCCCGTGGTGTTCCCTCTGTGTCCAAGTTCCTTTTATTATAAAGAAACCTGTCCTATCAAATTAGGGCCATTACTAATGACTGCATTTCAACCTAATTACCTCTTTAAAGGTGTTGTCTCCAAATACAGTCACATTCTGAGGTACTGAGGGGTGAAATGTCAATGTATAAACTTGCAGTTCAGTTCCGTCGCTCAGTCGTGTCTGACTCTTTGCGACCCCATGAATCACAGCACGCCAGGCCTCCCTGTCCATCACCAACCCCCGGAGTTCACTCAGACTCACGTCCATCGAGTCCGTGATGCCATCCAGCCATCTCACCCTCTGTCGTCCCCTTCTCCTCCTGCCCTCAACCCCTCCCAGCATCAGAGTCTTTTCCAATGAGTCAACTCTTCGCGTGAGGTGGCCAAAGTACTGGAGTTTCAGCTTTAGCATCATTCCTTCCAAAGGAATCCCAGGGCTGATCTCCTTCAGAATGGACTGGTTGGATCGCCTATAAACTTTAGAGGGATGCAATTCGGCCCCTAACAGTGCTCATGCTCTGGTCTTGCTAATCTACTCTCAACTCTTCATCTAGGCCTTGCTTGCTCTTGGTTCTTGCCTCTCACATGTGGGTTTTTCCCAGCATTCCTTGCCTGGCTAGCGTCTCGTATCGGTTTTGCCACTGCGAGGCTGTGATACAGAGGGCCAACACTGTGTCCTGCTCATTCCTGCACTGATTGAAATTTTGCTCAAAAAATGTCAAACTCAATGGACAGTTTTAGGGACTTGAAGAAAGAAAATGAAGCAGAGATTGTTGATGCTTCCTCTGCTTTTCCTCTTTTTCCACATCTTTCCTTTTTAGTGATAACTTGCCAATCTTGGTCCAGCCCAGGCCAGTCTTTTGGGTCTGGGTCTGGTTTGGGTTGAAGATGGGTGATCAATAGATCAGGAAGGATGCCATGGGGAGGCAAGGGTCCATGTGACTGTGGGAGCTAACATGCCCAATATGGTGCCCACTATCCATATAGGGCTACTCCAGTTTCAATAATTTCAAGTTAAATACAATTAAAAATTCATTTTCTCAACTGTGCTAGTTATGTTTCAAGTACTCAGTAGCCACATGTGACTAGCGGCTACTTTATTGGATAACACAGATACAGTTCATTCCCATCAGAAAGTTCCATTGGACAGCTCTGTGAGGACCCAAAGGGCCTGGATGGTCTGTGTTCACTTCCTCTGCCTCACCCTAACGCTTTAATTTAGGCCTAGGACAATCCCAGGGATACTGAACTGACCAAATTTTTGGCCTTTCTGAAGCAAATAAAACCTTGACCCTAGAATTTACCTGTCTTACTTATTTGAGTATGATTCATGCTTTATCCTTATACTCTAGTGCCACTTGGCAACAGAATATGTTCTTTCAACACAATTCTGTTTGTATCTGTATCCAAGACTACAGATATATTTATGAAAAACAGGTAAAGATTGTCCTAGGGCTCCAAGAGTCCTTTAATGTCTGAGTCTGAGCTATAGACTCATGGTCACCAAGTATTCTTTCTTTTTTTTAATCTTATTAAAATCTGCTCTTAAGGAAAAATAATATATTAGTCATTTATTATTTTTTCAGGCATTTCTTTCTTAACATGGACATATCATGTTACTTTGCCCTATGGGATAGGGTGGAATTACATCGTAAGTCTAGATGAAGAAATCTGACTCTACCCCCACCAGCCATGTGAACCTGGGAAGGTATTCAGTTCTTTTGGCGTGTCCGTCTCCGGTGCTGTAAAATGAAGACAATGAATGTCTACTTCATGTTGTTATAAGGATTGATGTGGGAGGGTGTACAATACCTGCCATAGAACACACACTAAATATTAGCTTTCTTCCCTATTTTTTTCTCCATCAAAGAAATTTAGTTATTGGCAGTTCATGAGAAGAAGCTTTTTTGGGGTGTGGGGTGCATTGTGGGAGAGGTATAGCCTTCAGAGGGCTCCCTAAAATATCCCAAGGGCCAGACCTCTATTTTTCCTGTAGATCTGGGTAAAGCTGGGAGGAGGCCCAAAAGGTGAAGCATTGTTTGACCTCTCAGATTTCCCTTCCACAGGTGGCATGGTTCTGATGTAATTCCTCTTGCAATATCCTGAGGCTCTTTATCACGGAGAGAAGCCTCATATTGTGAAGAAAAGGTGACTTCTGGAAGTTTAGAAGAAAGGCTCAGTGTGGCAGTTCATTATTTTTGGTAGCCAAATTGAAAGCAAGAGGTGGATTCAGTCTACCTACAGATTGCATTCTCTGGGGCAATATGCATCTTTGCCTCTGGGAGAAATCTATCAACTCTTCATCCCTGTTTCCATGTTAGCAAGCCACCTACACTGTGGGGACTTGGGATAACAGGACGAGATAATGAATGACTACGTGTGTGCTAAGTCACTTCAGTCATGTCTGACCCTTTTCGACCCAGTGGACCGTAGCCTGCCAGGTTCTCTGTCCATGGGATTCTCCAGGCAAGAATGCTGGAGCAGGTTGCCATGCCCTCCTCCAGGAAATCTTCCTGACCTTGGGATCGAACCCGTGTCTCTTATGTCTCTTGCATTGACAGGCTGGTTCTTTAACGCTAGCGCCAGCTGGGAAGCCTGTTGATGAGTGACTACCAGTGTCTAATGAAGAACTTGTACTAGAAACAAGCATACTTTTTCAATTATGCTTTTAGTCGATTCTTGTAATTATTGATAGCCAGAGAACAACTCTACAAGGAGGATAGATTTGAATGTGGACTTCTGATTCTAGGATAAAGAAGCTGATTTCAGGATGTTAGCACTTAAAGGAAGTCTTTTAAGGTGAATATTCCACTTGTACAAGAAAAAAAAATTTTTTTTGAGAGGGTCACCTTTTCTTTTTTGATGGCCATCTCTGACAAGAAGAAGAATATGGTAGCCAGGGGTTACAGATCTAAGACAAATAATGCTGAAAACAGAAGTTCTTCATATACTGACACAAAAATCTTCAGCTTTCTCCTTGAATTGAACTAAATGTAACTGAGTCTACCAGATAAATTACTTTGTGTTTTTCCATGATGCTTTTTAAATTTGGAAAACATATGTGAAAATGTTACATTTTTTTAAAAGATGTAATCTATTGACTTCTCTCCATGGTGTATTAGATATACATATTACCAACTTAGAATTCATGGAAAATTAGCTTATTCACTATAGTTAAGATGAAATAATGAAATAAATACTTCAAAACATATTTCAGTTTGAAAGTATTACAACTGGAAAAGATTTATATGCCACTGTCTTATTTTTCTTACTGTGTTGCAGTTTATTACATAGTTCAAAACATTTTAGAGCTGTCAGACACTGCAGTAGCCATTATGACTGAGGTAGAATTAATTCCTGAAGAGCTGACTGAGTCGATAGGGTATTTTTATGAACTGCACAGTATTTAACATTTCTTTTGTTCAGTGAGAGAAATGGTCCTTCTTTCCATCCCTCTTCTTTCTTTTCCTCTTTCCCTTTTTCCCCTCTTCATTCATTCCTTTCTTTTTGCTTTTGGAATAAGGAACCTCACATTTACTCCTGCTATGTAATATTAAATCCTACAAAAATTAAACAGAATTTGTTGAATACCTCCTCTCTTCTAGTCATGATTCTAGGCACTGGGGATACAGTGGATGAAAAAAAGGTATATGACTCTCTGTCCCCATGGAGCTTATCTTCTCTCTCTTTGCTGGGGGTTCTCTTGAAGCATTTTGGAGGGTTTGTCATAAACTGTAAAGTATAATTTAATTTTTCTGGGTTTCAGCACTTGCTAAAAAGCAATTTTCACCAATCACTAAAGAAGCCAGAAGCCTTAAACATCTCTATCCTTAAATCTCTCATTTCAAATGAAACCTATCCAGAAACTTCTATGGTTATAAATAATTTTTAACTACTTTTTTTTTCTTTTTAAAAAATCTTGATGGATTGTCTTGTTTCCCATATCTAATAGAGTGGTTATGAGGCAAATGCCACATGGATACTAATTCATCTTATTCATTTAGATTCTGAATTTTGCATCTCTTTCCCTCTGGCAAACAATAGATGGCAACATGTTCTGCATCAGGATCACAGCCATTATGTTTTTCTTATACATAACATATTTTTGAGTTCCTAGGCATGAACTGTCCAACACTCAGACCATATGTTAACAAATTAGGTGGCAGGACACAAAATTTCAGCGAAAGAAAGAGCTCTCAGTGAGGTCCATTTTACATAAATCTAGCTTTTATGACTGGGACAAAGCTCAGCAAGTTATGGACAATTTGGTTGAAGTGATTACCTTTGTCCCACCTCTTTTTGAATTTTCTCCAATGTATCATTTTCTGTAGGTTGCTGAATCTTACATTTCAGACTGTGAATAAACTTAAGGAAATGGCAACCCACTCCAGTGTTCTTGCCTGGAGAATCCCAGGGACGGGGGAGCCTGGTGGGCTGCCGTCTATGGGGTCGCACAGAGTCGGTCACGACTGAAGCGACTTAGTAATAGTAAAAAGAATACATTAAAATGATACCAGGAAAGGGGTCAACTTGTGTGCATGATCATTTTCATTTTTAATACTTAATTTTTCTTTCTTTAATAAAGTGAGACAAATAATTCTTTTAATTACATAAACTTGATTTCTGATATCCTATTTAATGATTCTTCCTGAGTACATAATCCTAAAGCTTGACTTGTCGCTCAATGAGACATATTCTTAGAGGTGGTGCAGGGAATTCAAATTTGATGATCATATTACTCTTTTTTTTATAGAAAACTAGGTTTCAGCATGGGACCTCCCTTCAGCATGGGAGGTGTTTGGTTGTACTTGTTTTCTGGGAAGCTCATGTCTAAGGCAAAAATTGCCTTTGTTTTATTTTTTCTTATTTCCCACCCTTCCCTAACTTTAATCTTCAAATATTTAATGAATTGTTAGTATGCATAAAGCACTGTTCAAGGTAATATTCTTGGGAAAGAATTGATACAAATCATGTTAATAATTAATAGATACCATTTAATGCCTATTTTTGACACACACTTTAGTCATGAACGTATTTCATAAACCTCTAAAATCAGGAGCATAGTGTCCTAATCACATATTGTAGTTGTGCAGTAAATATTAAACTGATTTAATTTCTACATATTGTTAATGAAGAACTCCTTCTACTGTCCTCTTTTTATTTAAACTTGAAACTTTATTTTTGAGACAATCAAGTGGGTTCAAGGAGGTGATTTGGTGCTTGGCTTTAATAAGGGTGTTTATGAAGATGCTGATCAGTTGAACTTAATGTCATCAGAAGACAGAAAGAGGGAGAGGGCTTAAATGAAAAGAGGACATATGTGAATTAAATAAAGTGAATAACTTGATTTTGTGATAAAATTTGGAAGGAAAGTTATGACCAACTTAGATAGCATATTAAAAAGCAGAGACATTACTTTGCCAACAAAGATCCGTCTAGTCAAGGCTATGGTTTTTCCAGTAGTCATGTATGGATGTTAGAGTTGGGCTGTGAAGAAAGCTGAGTGCCAAAGAATTGATGCTTTTGCACTATGGTGTTGGAGAAGACTCTTGAGAGTCCCTTGGACTACAAGGAGATCCAACCAGTCCATTCGAAAGGAGATCAGTCCTGGGTGTTCTTTGGAAGGAATGATGCTAAAGCTGAAACTCCAGTACTTTGGCCACCTCATGTGAAGAGTTGACTCATTGGAAAAGTCCCTGATTCTGAGAGGGATTGGGGGCAGGAGGAAAAGGGGATGACAGAGGATGAGATGGCTGGATGGCATCACTGACTCGATGGACATGAGTTTGAGTGAACTCCGGGAGTTGGTGATGGACAGGGAGGCCTGGAGTGCTGCAATTCATGGGGTCACAAAGAATCAGACAAGACTGAGCGACTGAACTGAACTGAAGTTCTTTTAGGATCTTATCGTATATCCATTCTTGCAAAAGCTTAGTCAAAATTATTAATAACTGCTCATTATGGATGCTTATTCACTCTCTAAGGAAGGAGAGAGAGATTTTCCCAGAGAAACAAAAGCTAAGGAATTCTTTACCACTAGACCTGCCTTCCAAGAGGGGGTTCTTCAAGTTGAAATAAAAGAATGCTAAACAGGAACATTATAGCGTAAGAAACTTGCTGGTAAAGGTAAAAATATAGGCAAATATAGAAGATTGTATTTCTATATTTTAAATTCTAGTATAAAAGTTAAAAGGCAAAATATTTAAAATAACTTTAACTAAAATTGTGTTAAAAGATATACAATATGAGTAGATGTAAATTATGACAATAGTAATACATAGTGTTGGGGGAGAAGTTAAGGTATAGACATTTTGTGTGTGACTGAACTTCAGTCATTATCAGCTTAAGTATGAAATAATTATAGTTAATTATTAACATCAGTTATAACTATGAAATAATTTATATAAGCCCCAATAATTTATGTAAACATACATGCACAGAAAAAATGCCTACAGAAGTCGCACAATAGAAAAAGAGAGAGAAGTTAAAGCATACCAATAAAGGCAATCAACAAAACACAATGTAAAAGTACCACAGGAAGCAAAAAATGGTAGTAGTAAATTCTCATCTACCAAAAATCATACTAAATGGATTAAACTCCCCAATGAAAAGACATAAAATTGTTGAAAAGATAAAATAAATAAGACCTAACTATATACTGTCTATAAGAAACTCACTTTAGATTTAATGACACACATAGGCTGACAAGGAGAGTAGCAAAAGATATTCCATGCAAACGGTAACTGAAAGAAAGCAGGGATGACTATTTAATCAGAAAAAAATAGACAAAGTAAAAAACTGTCACCAGAGACAAAGAAGATCATCATTATATAGTGATAAAAAGGTCAATCAACAAGGAAGATACAAACAGGAAGATATAGCAATAAATATATATGCACCCAAAATCAGAGTACCTTAATAAAGGAAATAAACATTGATAGAACTGATTTTGTGTAAACAGATAGTAATACAATAATAATAGGTATTTCAACACCCCTCTTTCAATAATGGATAAAACATCCAGCCAGAAGATCAATAAGGAAACAGAGGACTTGAACAACACTGTAGACTAAAGTGATCTAATAGACATGTATTGAACATTCCATCCAACAGCAGTGCAGTACACATTCTATTTAAACCCACATGGATCCTTCTGTAGGATAGATCACATTAGATCAAAAACAAAGTCTTACAAATTAAAGAAGATTGAAGTCATACTAAATATCTTTTCTAACAATAATGTAATGAAACCAAAGATCAATAGCGGAGGGAAAACGGGAAAATTCACAAACGTGCAGATATTAAATGATATACTGTTGAACAACCATTGTGTCAAGAAATCAATCCATCCAACAGCAGTGCAGTACACATTCTATTTAAACCCACATGGATCCTTCTGTAGGATAGATCACATTAGATCAAAAGCAAAGTCTTACAAATTAAAGAAGATTGAAGTCATACTAAATATCTTTTCTAACAATAATGTAATGAAACTAAAGATCAATAGTGGAGGGAAAACAGGAAAATTCACAAATGTGCAGATATTAAATGATATACTATTGAACAACCATTGTGTCAAAGAAGAAATCGAAAAGGAAATTAGAAAATATATTGGAAAAGATGAAAATGAGTAAAGAATCTGCCTGCAATGCAGGAGACCCTGGTTTGATCCCTGGGTCAGAAAGATCCCCTGAAGAAGGGAATGGCAACCCACTCTAGTATTTTTGCCTGGAGAATTCCATGGACAGAGGAGCCTGGTGGGTTACAGTCCATGGGGTTACAAAGAGTCAGACACAAAAACACCATGGGATGCAAAAAATATAGGACTAAAAGGAAGCTTATAGAAACAAACAACTACAAAAAAAGGAGGAAGATCTCACATAACACCTCAAAGGGTTAGAAAGAGAAAAACAAAGGCAAGAGTTAGTGAGAGAAAGGAAATAATAAAGGTAAGAGCATGTGAAAGTGAAATTGGATCCTAACATTATACCATATACAAAATCAACTCAAAATTGAAGACTTAAGATGTGAAACTGTAAAACTCCTAGAAGAAAAAAGAGGAGAAAAGCTTAAAGACATGAGTTGTGCCAATGACAATATGACATCAAAAGCACAGGCAAAAAGGCAAAATAAATGGGACCACATCAAACTAAGGGGCTTCCCAGGTGGCTCAGGGATAAAGAATCTGCCTGCCAATGCAGGAACTGCAGGAGATGTGTCAGCAGGTTTGATCCTTGGTCCTGGAAGATCCCTTGGAGGAGGAAATGGCAACCTAATCCAGGATTCTTGCTGGGATAGTCCCATGGACAGAGGAGCCTGGCAGGCTACAGTCCATGGGGTCACAAAGAATCAGACATAACTGAACAACTGAGTTTGATATCAAACTAAACATATTTGCACAGCAAGGAAAAGAATCAACATGGTGAAAAGACAGCCTGTGGGTTGAGGGAAAATATTTGCAAACCATATAAGTGATAAAGGGCTAAGATCTAAAAATATATAAGAAACTCATACAATTCAATAGCAAAAAACCTAAAAACCCAATTAGAAAATGGAGGTAGAGACTTGAATAGGCATTTCTCCAAAGAAGACATACAAATTGCTAACAGCTATATGACAAAATGCTTAATGTCACTAACTGCTTGAGGGAAATGCAAATCAAAATCTGGATATTCATCCAAAAAGAATTGTAATCAGGATCTTGAAGAGCTAACACTCTCGTGTATATTGCAGTGTAAATTTTTAAGTGCCAAGAAATGGAAACAACCCACAAGTCCAATGACAGGTGAATGGATAAAGAAAATGTGGTATGTATATACAATAGAATACTCTTTAACCTTGGAAAAGGAAACTGTAATATGTGACAACATGATGAATGGTGAGGACATTCTTCTAAGTGAAACGAGTAGTCCCAGAAAAACAAACACTGCCCGAGTCCACTTATATGAGGCACCTAAAACAGACAAATTCATAGAATCAGAGTGGAATGGTGGTTGTCAGGGGCTAAGAGGAGGAGGAAATGCAGAGTTACTAATCAACAGGCATAGGTTTCAGTTAAGTAAGATGGATTAATTCTAGAAATCAGCTGCACAACATTGAACTTGTAGTTAACACACAGTAAGTTATACCCCTAAAATTTTGTAAAGAGGGTAGGCTTCATGTTAAGTGTTCGTATGGCAATAAAATAAAATTTAAAAAGCAATTTTATTCAGATACTTTTATAGTTTTATTTAAACTATGGGTCCACTTACAACTTATTTAAAGTCTTGAAATGGTGATTTAACTGTATAACCTTTCCTAAAATTGATAGCTAGTTATCCCAATGCTATTCATTAAATCATTATTCTTTATTAATTTGTATTCCTATCTCTGTTGAATATTTGATGTGTTCCTGGACTTTGTATTGTTTCACTTATTTTTCTTTCTACTCTGGTACTATGCTGGTTAATTGCTGCATCTTTGCCATCTGATAGGGTCAGCCTTCCGGTATTATTTTTCCTTTCAAATTTCTCTTGAATAGTTTTTTAGTTTATTCTTTTATGAGAAGTTCAGAATTATATTGTCAAGTTCCCCCAAATTCTTTTGACTTTGATGGGAATTGGATCAAATCTATAGATTAATTTATTGAGACTTCTTTCTAATAAATCTTTTCATTCAAGAATATAGTCTCTCTTTAATAAACTATTTTCTGTCTGTTGGTTAAATTTTATCATACATGCTATATGCTTATCTTTTTTGTCACTAGGAAAGGGATATTTTTCTATATGTTTTATCACTAAATATTGTTGGTATAAATAAGAACCATGGCTTTTTTACATTATTTGGTAATGGCCACCTACCAAACTTGTTTGTTGTTTCTTGTATATGAGTCCATTGTTGGTGTTTTAAAGAGGAAAGCAGGTAGCCTGGGAGTCAGGCAGGGTGGCAGCTAACTGGCTGACCACCTTGGAGGTCTCTTAGGTTGTGAACCTCAGTCTTACAGTTTTATATAAACTGGACTTCACAAATACCCCCACAGATGGATAAACATCACACTAGCAGGGGCATAATGAATAAAACAGAATGGAAACTTATTAATATACTATGAAGCTTCATCCCTTTGTATGAATGGAAATGATCTTATATTTCAATCCAAGAATCCAAGGCACTCACATTCTTTATTTTGGGGTAGCTGGGAAATAAAATGAACAATGAAAAATTTTCTGGGGAAGCAGGCTGATCAGTGGTCTTGGAGTTCATTTCATTTGGGTCATATTGGAATTGAATTTTCTCAAATCCTAAACAGATAGCAAACATTTCTTCAAGGTACAGAATGTTCTGCCTGAGCAGTTTCTTTTTCCTGGCTAGTGTTAAACACAAGCTTCCAGGTTTGCCTTCTGGAACCAGCATTTTTATGCTCACCACTGACTTCTATTAGTGTCTTCTTTGTTTAGATAGCATTCTTACTACCAAAACTTTTACATAACTGTTTTTAGAAGAACAACTCTCTTTATAGAAATAGAGATTTTCTGTCTCCTCCCATTATGTGTTGATTTAACTAGATGAACTTTCAGAAAGTGACCTGAGTTTTTTGATTTCCAAGTTTATCATGTGTGTGGGAAAATTGCCTATGAACACATTTACCCATGGTACCCACATCTACAGAAAAAAAAAAAAAAACACCAGAATTGGTGGCCATGTTGGTTTCTATATTTCTTTTTCCACAATTTAAGGTTATCAAATACACAAAGGTAAAGTTAAATATTATAATTTCATCTGGTTATCAAAGGGGACATTGCCAAAGTTTGGAAAGAATAGGACAGATAAAGCTTAATTAAATATGCATTCCTGTGACTTTCTTCACTCGGTTCTTTTTGGTGGCCAACACTGGCACCACAGCTGTGAGAATCCCAGTGACAGCCGAGGGAGGCTCCTGGCAACAAAAGCCCTGATAATTCTGAGAATATTGTTGGATAATGTGCTGAGGATTGTGTTTCTGTCCATGGCTCAGGAGGGTATGTTTCTTTTCTCCTGAACCAGAGCAGGAGAATGTAAGTCCTTTAATAAAAAAATGAGCAGATAAAACTGCTCACCAACTTAATAAACATCACTTTATTACAGTTTTGTTGTTGTTCAGTTGCTAAGCTGTGTCCTACTCTACAACCCCATGGACTGCAGCATGCCAGGCTTCCCTGTCCTTCCCTATCTCCTGGATTATTACAGTTTGGCTTAATATAAAATTGGGAAAGGAGTATGTCAAGGCTGTATATTGTCACCTTGCTTATTTAACTTATATGCAGAGTACATCATGCGAAATGCTGGGCTGGATGAATCACAAGCTGGAATCAAGATTGCCGGGAGAAATATCAACAACCTCAGATATGCAGATGATACCACTCTAATAGCAAAAAGTGAAGAGGAACTGAAGAGCCTCTTGATGAGTGTGAAAGAGCAGAGTGAAAATGCTGACTTGAAACTCAACATTCAAAAAACTAAGATCATGACATTCAGTCCCGTCACTTCATGACAAATAGGAGGAGAAAAAGTAGAAACAGTGACGGATTTTCTTTTCTTGGGCTCCAAAGTCACTGTGGACAGTGAAATTAAAAGATGGTTGCTCCTTGGAAGAAAAGCTATGACAAATCTAAACAGAGACACCACTTTGCCAACAAAGATGCTTTGCCAGTCAAAGCTATGGTTTTCCAGTAGTCATATATGGATGTGAGTTAGACCGTATAGAAAGCTGAGTGCCGAAGAATTGATGCTTTCTAACTGTGGTGCTGGAAAAGACTCTTGAGAGTTCCTTGAACTGCATGGAGATCAAACCAGTCAATCCTAAAGGAAATCAACCCCGACTATTCATTGGAAGGACTGATGCTGAAGCTGAAGCTGAAGCTCCTATACTTGGGCCACCAGATGCAAAGAGCCGACTCATTGGAAAAGGCCCTAATGCTGGGAAAGATTGACAGCAAAAGGAGAAGGGGGAGGCAGAGGGTGAGATGATTAGATAACATCACTGACTCAATGGACATGAATTTGAGCAAACTCCAGGAGATGGTGGAAGACAGAGGAGCCTGGTGTGCTGCAGTCCATGGGACTGCAAAGAATCACACACGACTTAGTGACTGAACAAAAGCAAGAGTTTGTTGGGCTCAGTCCATTGGGTGTTATCTGAGACATTAGGCAGGGAAACAGTTTTAACTAGGCTTGCTTAAGGCGAGAGCAAAGAAAATATCTGCCACATTCAACATAAATATAAACTCAGAGAAGAACCAGACAGAAATTTACATTGTACAAGTAATTTTGTCAGTAACAAGAGCCAATTAGTTTGAATAGGTGCATTATCCTTGGTGCTGGCTGTTTGAACATTTGTTTCTTTTATGGTTTACATATTTGTTATGCATAGGTCATACTCTGGACTTCTCACATGCTGCTGAAGTGGGCTGAAAAGAGGAAGGGCAGTCAGAGGAAGAGGCTCTGCGTGGTTCAGCACAGGCATTTTCAGTTAGCTAGTTCTTGTTCAAATCCACATTCCCTGTTTACTAGTTTTGTGTTTCTGATGAGTTAAACTTTCCAAGACAGTTTTCCTGTTTGTACAGATGAACTAAAAGCAGTACCAACTTCAGAATGAATAAATGTGAAAATGCATATTAATCCTTAGCATAGTACTGCTATGCCCACAAGAAGCATTCACAAATATTAACTGTTAAAAATAGACAGTAAGTTTTTGGAGGAGGAAATGGCAACCCACTCCAGTATTCTTGCTTGGGAAATCCCATGGACAGAGGAGCCTGGCGGGCTATAGTTTATGGGGTTGCAAAGAGTCAGACATGACTGAGAAACTAAACAACTGAGATTCTTCAGGTAATTTCATTGTTAATAACCTGATATTAGAATGTTTTCCATATTATTCATTTTTTGTCCCAGTTGAGACAGAATCTCATCAAATCCCAACATCTCTCCTCAAGGGAGAATGTCACAGGCCATGGGGGTGGATAGGGCCTGAGGTGAGAGCTGTTGTTAAATGGAACTCTCTTCTGTGTTCATTCTCGTTGTATTGAAGAGGCAAGATGAATGGTGGCAGGATTCCTTTTCAGGATCATGTTTACTGCCACACTAGTTAATATCAGAGCACCTTAAGCTGAAGGATGATACTGTAACTTGATTGAACTAATTCATTCTTAATTATTGAAAGTTGTTTTATTTAATACCCTCCTACAGTATGGGGGACCACTTTAAATCTCTCAGATGATGTATTTTTGTAGTGCTATATGATTTATTTCAGTTCAGTTCAGTTTCTTGGTCATGTCAGATTCTTTGTGACCCCCTGGACTATAGCACACCAGGCTTCTCTGCTGCTGCTGCTGCTAAGTCGCTTCGATCGTGTCCGATTCTGTGCGACCCCATAGACAGCAGCCCACCAGGCTCCCCCATCCCTGGGATTCTCTAGGCAAGAATACTGGAGTGGGTTGCCATTTCCTTCTCCACTGCATGAAAGTGAAAACTGAAAGTGAAGTCACTCAGTCATGTCTGACTCTTAGTGACCCCATGGACTGCAGTCTACCAGGCTCCTACATCCATGGGATTTTCCAGGCAAGAGTACTGAAGTGGGGTGCCATTGCCTTCTCCAGCCAGGCTTCCCTATATATCACCAACTCCCAGAGTTTACTCAAACTCATGTCTATTGAGTCAGTGATGCCATCCAACCATTGCATCCCTGTCATCCCCTTCTTCTCCCGCCTTCAATATTTCCTAGCATCAGGGTCTTTTCCAGTGAGTCAGTTTTTCCCATCAAGGGGCCAAAGTATTGGAGTTTCAGCTTCAGGATCAGTCCTTCCAATGAATATTCAGTTGATGACTGATATATCTCTGCAAAATAAGCCACAGAATGTTAGAAATATACTGATGGCCAAAGAGACTAGGGAATAGAAGGTTAAGTGTAGGTAGAAGTCAAATGGATATTTTACTGCATCTTTCTAGAATGTACATTCATTTGCATGAAACTTGAGAGATAAAGGCTTCTTGAACAAAGTGAAGATAATTTTTACATTCAAAGAAAACTTGGCAAACCTTCAGAAAAAAAATAAGCTTTGGGTCTGTCTCCTTTTGATAAAAACTAAAATATGCACAGAGGTCATTCAATTTTCTTGGCCGAAGGCCTTCCTTGAATATGGACTTCAAGGTCAGAAAGTCAGGAAATTAAATAAAATATTTTTTTGGTTCTATATCTAGCCCTCTGGAGACACATGGAAAGGAAATCTACTCTACATATGGAGAATTGAATACACAAAAATGAACTCTGTGCTTTCGACTTTTTGAAAACCTGAACAGTTGAATAGAAGTATTTTTGGTTTACAGAGACAGTTTATGCATAGATAAGTTACTTCCCAAAATTATTTTTAAAAATAGTCACTTCTATTAATAAATATTACCATAATTAAAAGAAAATTTTTAATCCTCGTAACTCTGATAGAGAGGTATATTATTTCCCCATATGTCCTGTAACAAATACCACACACACATTTGCAGTTTAAAATAACATGGATAGCTTACAGCTTTGGTGGTCAGAAGTCTGAACAGGGTTTCACCAGGCTAAAAATCAAGTCATTGCAAGAGCTTAATTTCTTCTGGACACTCCAGGGCAGAACCCTACTTCCTTGCCTTTTCCTGCTTCCAAAGACTGCCAGCATTCCTTGTCTGGGGGCCTGTCCCTCCAATTTTAAAGCTGGTAACACAGCAACTTCAAATCTCAGTCTCTCTGACCTATTTCCATTGTCATAATGCTCTGACTCAGACCCTTCTGCCTCTCTGTTTTAAGGAAACTTGTGATTACCCTGGGCCCACCAGGAAAATCTAGGAACATCTTCCCATTGCATAATCCTTTACTTAATCTCATTTGCAAAGTCCCCATTGCATGTACTATAGCATACTCACAGGTTACAGGTTTAAGAAATAGACATCTTGGGAGCCCTTGCTTTGCCTACCACAGTAGGAGTTATTACCCCATTTCATGGATGAGAAAACTGAGACTCAGCATTTAAGTGATTTTTCTGAAGTCATGTACCTAGTGATGAGCATGAATTAGAGCTGAAGTTGGCCTGAATTCAAAGATCCCACTCTTTCTGTGAGCCCATGGCCAATTCTCTAGTCCTAAAATAATTTCTTTGAGTTTTATCTTTTTTTATACACCTGATGTGAAGAGCTGACTCATTGGAAAAGACTCTGATGCTGGGAAAGATGGAAGGCAAAAGGAGAGGGGGCAGCAGAGGATAAGATGGATAGATAGCATCACTGACTCAATGGACATGAATCTGAGCAAACTCTGGGAGACAGCAGAGGAGAGGGGAGCCTGGTGTGGGGTAGTCCATGGGGTTGCAAAGAGTCAGACACAGCTTCAGTTCAGTTCAGTCAGTTCAGTTGCTCGGTCGTGTCTGACTCTTTGCGAACCCATGAATCGCAGCACACCAGGCCTCCCTGTCCATCACCAACTCCCGGCGTTCACTCAGACTCACGTCCATCGAGTCCATGATGCCATCCAGCCATCTCATCCTCTGTCGTCCCCTTCTCCTCCTGCCCCCAATCCCTCCCAGCATCAGAGTCTTTTCCAATGAGTCAACTCTTCACATGAGGTGGCCAAAGTACTGGAGTTTCAGCTTTAGCATCATTCCTTCCAAAGAATACCCAGGACTGATCTCCCCTAGAATAGACTGGTTGGATCTCCTTGCAGTCCAAGGGACTCTCAAGAGTCTTCTCCAACACCACAGTTCAAAAGCATCAATTCTTCGGTGCTCAGCCTTCTTCACAGTCCAACTCTCACATCCATACATGACCACTGGAAAACCATAGCCTTGACTAGATGGACTTATGTTGGCAAAGTAATGTCTCTGCTTTTGAATATGCTGTCTAGGTTGGTCATAACTTTTCTTTCAAGGAGTAATCGTCTTTTAATTTCATGGCTGCAATCACCATCTGCAGTGATTCTGGAGCCCACCAAAATAAAGTCTGACACTGTTTCCACTGTTTCCCCATCTATTTCCCATGAAGTGATGGGACTGGATGCCATGATCTTCATTTTCTTAATGTTGAGCTTTAAGCCAACTTTTTTGCTCTCCTCTTTCATTTTCCTCAAGAGGCTTTTTAGTTCCTCTTCACTTTCTGCCATAAGGGTGGTGTCGCATATCTGAGGTTATTGATATTTTTCCCAGCAATCTTGATTCCAGCTTGTGTTTCTTCCAGTCCAGCGTTTCTCATGATGTACTCTGCATAGAAGTTAAATAAGCAGGGTGACAATATACAGCCTTGACGCACTCCTTTTCCTATTTGGAACCAGTCTGTTGTTCCATGTCCAGTCCTAACTGTTGCTTCCTGACCTGCATACAGATTTCTCAAGAGGCAGGTTAGGTGGTCTGGTATTCCCATCTCTTTCAGAATTTTCCACAGTTTATTGTGATCCACACAGTCAAAGGCTTTGGCATAGTCGATAAAGCAGAAGTAGATGTTTTTCTGGAACTCTCTTGCTTTTTCCATGATCCAGCGGATGTTGGCAATTTGATCTCTGGTTCCTCTGCCTTTTCTAAAGCCAGCTTGAACATCAGGGAGTTCACGGTTCACGTATTGCTGAAGCCTGGCTTGGAGGATTTTGAGCATTACTTTACTAGCATGTGAGATGAGTGCAATTGTGCGGTAATTGGAGCATTCTTTTGCATTGCCTTTCTTTGGAATTGGAATGAAAACTGACCTTTTCCAGTCCTGTGGCCACTGCTGAGTTTTCCAAATTTGCTGGCAGATTGAGTGCAGCACTTTCACAGCATCATCTTTCAGGATTTGAAACAGCTCAACTGGAATTCCATCACCTCCACTAGCTTTGTTCGTAGTGATGCTTTCTAAGGCCCACTTGACTTCACATTCCAAGATGTCTGGCTCTAGATGAGTGATCACATCATCATGATTATCTGGGTCGTGAAGATCTTTTTTGTACAGTTCTTCTGTGTATTCTTGCCACCTCTTCTTAATATCTTCTGCTTCTGTTAGGTCCATACCATTTCTGTCCTTTATCGAGCCCATCCTTGCATGAAATGTTCCCTTGGTATCTCGAATTTTCTTGAAGAGATCTCTAGTCTTTCCCATTCTGTTGTTTTCCTCTATTTCTTTGCATTGATCACTGAAGAAGGCTTTCTTATCTCTTCTTGCTATTCTCTGGAACTCTGCATTCAGATGCTTATATCTTTCCTTTTCTCTGCTTTTCGCCTCTCTTCTTTTCACAGCTATTTTTAAGGCCTCCCCAGATAGCCATTTTGGATGGTCTTGATCCCTGTCTCCCGTACAATGTCACGAACCTCATTCCATAGTTCATCAGGCACTCTATCTATCAGATCTAGGCCCTTAAATCTATTCCTCACTTCCACTGTATAATCATAAGGGATTTGATTTAGGTCATACCTGAATGGTCTAGTGGTTTTCCCTACTTTCTTCAATTTGAGTCTGAATTTGGTCATAAGGAGTTCATGACACAGCTTAGCAACTGAAAAACAACAAATACAAGTGCTGTATGAATATGTGCATGCAAGTTAGAGTCCTTGGCCACTATAACAAATCACCAAAAACTTGATGGTTCAAAACAACAAAAATGTATTCCCTCACAATTCTAGAGGCCAGGAGTTCAAAATCAGTATCACTGGAATGAAATCAAAGTGTTGGCAGGGTGGTACTCCTCTGGAGACTCGGGGAGAATCTGTTGTTTTGTGTGTGTGTGTGTGTGTGTGTGCCTCTTCTCGTTTCTAGTGGCTGCTGGCAGCTCTTGATTTGTCGCGCCGCTCTAATCTCTGCCTTTGTCTCACATCAGCCTAACCGTGCAGAGACTAACACCAGCAAAGCTCCTGGGCAACGAGCAGGCACAGAGAGGAAAGCTGAGGGAATTCATTAGGTGATGGGACTGGTAAGAGTTCTTCACTATTTCTCAGAATGTCCCTGTAGGATCAGATATAAACCATGCACCGAGGTAGCTGGTTTGATAGCATTCCTTTATTAAGGAGATCTGTTTTCCTTTTCTCACTTCCTCACTCCCCTACTGGTATTTTCTGAACCTCCAAATAAATTGCTGGCTCTTTGTCTCTGAGTCTTCTTCTGGCTGAACCCCAAGGAAGACAAGTATCATGCCCAGGGCAGAGATAGGGTATGAATTCAGGCATTCAGTTTCCAGAGTCCATGCTCTTACCAATCCCTCTGCTGACACCAGGAGGAAGGCTAGGCAGGGAGCGAGGAAAAAAGGCACAGAGGCTTGAGAACGTTTGGTGGGTTTGAAGAAAATGGCTCAATATGGCTAGAACAGGATGGCTTGGGGAGTTGGTTGTGGGTAGGGGAAGATGAGGCTGGAAATACAACCTGGGATGAATTCATGAACCACTTGGAGGTCAAGTTATGGTATTTGACCTTTATCACAAAGGTGGTGGGAAGTCATCACACGGTTCTACTCAGGCTGGGATATAATCAGATACCCACTTGTAAAAGTTCCTTCTGGTGTAAAGAAGGTGAGGTGGGGGCAGTGGAGAGACTGGTGGTAGGAAGCCTGATTCTGAGGCTGCAACTACCAGGAGAGTGTCAGTGTGGACAGGGAAGAAGGGGCTGACCTGACAAAGGCTTAGCACAGAGGGTCAGCACAGCATGGTAACTGTGTGGAGAGGTCATGTGCTGAAAAGCCCAAGAGTACAGCGGGAATGGCAGGGAGGACTGGGGCACTGAGCAGGAGTGTGGGGGTTTAGAAAGAGTATGTCCATTTCCACTGGACATACTGAATTGTAAATGCTTGAAGACTCCCCAGGTGGAGATATTCAGAGCCAAATAAAGACAGAGCTTTGCCACTTAGGAAAGAGCCCACAACTAAGTGTGCAAATTTTGAAATATTAATTCATGTTTGAAGATTGTAAAGCCATCTGCATGGATGGAATTCCTTGGGAAAAGGGGGAAAAAAGGCCATGTCAAGTATATGAAATGTTTTCACACTCATTATCTCCTTTGATCTTCATAATAACCATCTGAGGTGAAGAGGAAAGGTATTTTTTTTTTTTCCCATTAACACCTTGTAAGGAAGCAAACCAAGACACAGAGAGAGGCTACGTGGCTTGTCTCTTAGCTGGAAAGGGGAAGAACTGAGGCAAGGAACAGGTCCTTTGGCTCCACACCCAGCGCTTCTCTTATCACACCACACTGTCCCCCGCAAACGTATCTGTATGTCTCCATCAAGTGATACAGGACCTCTCCACAAATGGCTTTTTAAAAAGAGGGCATTGTATCTTCTTTCTGTTATATATCTATCTCAGTTACAATGTGGAAATCTCACATATGTCAAATCATGATGTATAATGTTCTTTTCTGTATTTTGTACTGCTTTACTGATAATTGGACAAATATTTAACATAGTGATTGGGTACAGGCATAGATGACATCAAATCCCATTTGTCAAAGCAGCGCTTGCTTTGCAGGTGAATTCTTAGGCTCGACTACCGCATGGTCATTTTTCTTGGTCCATTCATTTCTGCACCACCTGTCATTATAGTTGTCTCCTTTTTCATTAATTTTGATCATGTGCTAAGCATCCAACCTCTGTAAAGTTAAGTTTTAGGCAGTCGTAATTCACATTCATTCACTGGACATCTTCAATGCCCACAGCAAATCTTCCTGAGGTTTCTCTTCCAGCTTTTATGCTCTGGGGAGAGTGCTCCCCAAATAGTACTGTAAGTCATGCCAGGAAAGGATCCTGCCACAGAACAGCCTTTGAATACAGAGAGCACAACCATTCCTTTTTTCTTTTGGCCATGCTGCACAGTATGTAGGATCTTAGTTCCCTGACCAGGGATTGAGCCCACACCCCCTGCAATAGAAGCATGGAGTCTTAACCACTGGGGAAGTCCCAGAGAATACAACCATCCTTGGCTAGATTTGAAAAAACATACTTCCCTCTCTTATTTGTGAGGGAGATAACACTATTTGGAAATGTTGCAAATGTGACAGATTGTGGCATATTTTATTACATGATTTGTAGTATATTTTACCCATCTAGGGGAAAACCCTGACAATGTGACACACGGATCAATGAGTCAAGCCCTTGTAAAATCCCTGGCGCTGCTGCAGCCAGAACTTAGCTGAACAGACTGAAGGAGCAGCTCATGGAGAGAGAACATAACGGGGCTTGTCGTGTTCTGCTGTGGTTGGCAATTTGCTTTCCCAGCTTTTTAAACATATGATAAGAGATGGGGGAAAAATGATCCCAGATGATGGCAGGGCACCCTCTGTGTTGTGTTTTTTCAGTTTTCTGCTATTTTAACTAATTTTCAGTCAGTTTTGCTGATGTCTGAGTATATCAGTGGTTTTATTTTAGACAGAGAAACCACCACCTTTTCTTTGAATACCAGAGTTTGCTATTCTGGTTTAATTGTGATAGAATCAGATGATGACTTATTTATGAGAAGAAACAGTTTCTGGAACTTCTGTCCTCTACCTTCTCCTTGATTTTGTCCCTTTAAAATGCCTAAAACAGGGAACTTAACTGGTTCCCTGGTTAACCAGTCTTAACCAGTGGTTCAGTGGTTAAGACTCTACGCTTCTGCTGCAGGGGGCATGGGTTTGATCCCTGGGCAGGAACTAAGATCCCACATGCCAAGTGGCCAATAAATAAATAGTCTAGATTAGAGTTGCTACATGATAATGATTTATTAGGAAGCAGATGAGCCCTAACTGGTAATACTAGAATAAGCTATTTCTTTCAGAAGGGTGAAATGTGTATCTGTATATAGACATCTTAAGCACTATGGTTCTTGCCTGCCACACCAGACCTCCTGAATATACAATTTGAAAATAATTTAATTAATTTATTTACTTTTTGGCCCTGATGCATAAGGAATCTGGGTTCCTGGACCAGAGATCAAACCTGTACCCCCTTCAGTGGAAACATGGAGTTTCAATTGCTGGATCATCAGAGATATCCATAAATTATTTTTTATGAGGGCAGGAAGTATTCTACTTATGAACATTTTTTTTTTTTTGTGGGGTTGGAGGGAGGGATAAAAATGTTTCCAGTGTGATGCTATTAGCCACATATTATGTCATTTTCTTCTCATTCTTTCCAGTTTGCTGGAAATTGGAGACAGAAAGTAAGGAAGAAGCAACATTTTCATTTTCTGAGTTGATGCTTCATGTTTTTGTCTTTGGACTCAAGTTAAAGTAAGTGCCTGGTAGTCTTTTGTGCAAAAATATCAATATACTTGGATAAGTGTGTGGTTAATTAGAGCCCAGTTCTCCATTCTTTTCTAGGAAGAGACAGGAACTGGGGTTCAGCTCCTTGAATATGGTCTCGTTACTCGTGCCTCTAGTTTAAGGGTATACATTCAAAGTCACCTCCTCCACTGTATCTTTCCCTGAACCCCTCGTTTTCTTTATGGGTAGTTCTCTGGAGCCCTTAAACTCATGCTTGTTTGCTCAGCCACTTATGCCCGTATTTCAAAGAAGTTTTCCGGAATTTCACATGCTACCTAGATGAGGTTCAATATGAGGACTTAATTCCTTTTCTTACCACTTAGGGAGAGTGAACAGGAATCTTCTACGGAGATTTATGCTCCAAAGAAGATGAGGAGCATGTGATATAACATCTCAAATCAGTCTCTGATTCCCCATCCACATTCTTCTGTTGACAGGAAAGCTTTCAAATCTCCCAGGAACTGACTTTAGTTATGAGGTTTCACTTGGGAGTGGTGAGGAAAAATTGTAGTCCTGGGAGAATTGTAAGAGAGATGAAGCTTGTCTTAATCTTCATTACTAACTTGCATCCGTTTTTTGATCCTTTGCCTCAAAATTTCCAGTGCCTGGTCATAAAAATGATAATAGTCTGTACCTTTTATTAGTAATCATCATAAAACAATTGCTGTCATTTTATGAATGTTTATTATGTGCTAGACATTTTGATAAGCATTTTATATATATCTCATTTAATCTTATGATTTGATTACACTACTATCTTATGTTACTATTGCTACTTTCCAGATGAAGAAACTGATGCACGAGTTAGGTAAATACATTTCCCCAAATCTCATAGAACCAGGATTCAAACTCAGGTCTGAATGTTCCCAAAGCCTGAGTGCTAATCATATATTTAGACCTTCCCCCTCTTGGGTATTATTCCATTCTGTAAATTTAAGACTAATTATCTCTTATCAGAACTTACCTTTTATGTTCTTCCATAGCCCTGCTCTTAGATTTCTAGGGTGATGGATGATTCTAGGGTACTTTGGTGTGATGAGGAATTTTTGAGAAAGACAGCATTGTTCAGGGCCATCTGCAATTTTATTGCCAGGTCACAAGAATCTGCAGTTAAACATACTGATTTCTAGTGGTGGCTCTTCAGGTTTTTTTTTTTTTTTTTTTTTTTGATGGGAAGATTTTCAAGTCACAATACAGAGAAATCTGGTTAATTTGCCTACTTTTATTATTCAATAATAATTCAATTAATTATTTATTCATTTAAGTGACATTTATTGCACCCTCCTATATGCCAGGAACTATATTAGACTAGAGGCTGAGAATATAAACTCAAAATGAAGATGAGTAAAATAAATCCATGTCTTCAAGAATCTTTTAGGGGTAATAGAAAAATAAACTACAACTATCATGTGGTATGATAATTGTTTTTATAGAGGGGTACAGTGGGATGTTATTGAAGCTGGGCTTGAATCACCTGGTACAGACGAAGTTTGAGATAAATCTTGAAGAGTGATTATTAGTTAGTCAGATGGATAGAAAGAAGAGAGATCAGAGAGGGGAGTCTCCGACAGAGGAGACAGTAAAGGCAAAAGCCCAGAGGTGTGAAAGAATTTGGAAATTTAGGGATGAACACTGATTAGATGGCTGAAGCATAAGAGGTGTGGGGATGACAGTGGGAAACAGACTTACAAGGTCATTTCACTCCATGATCCCAGTCATTTACAGCAGCAAACTTGTCTGTAACATCCCTATGTCTTGGAAAGGCAGAACATCACGTTGGTCTATAAGCTATTGTTGAATGAAAACCCCTTCCTTTTAGCAGGCCTTGATGCCTGTCAGTGTCAGGGTTGGTGTGGGTTTGATTTCTTACTTTCCACAAATTGGAAGTGGAAATGGGAGGAATGCCCATGTGAAGGTAAGTTGTAGTTTGCCCAGTGGCTGCTCTTCAGTGATCACAAGCTACACTGATATCAGAGGTAAAGTAATTTGATGGCTCTACCTGATCTTTCAAAGGTCCCCTTTGTTCCAATCTCCATGTTTTTTTTTTTTTTTTAATTGAGTTTAGTGGTAAATGCTGGCAGTTTCTGAGGCTACTCAACTATTAGAATACTTCATTCTTAAAAGCCGAGAGAGTTCCTGATTTTCACTGTTGGATGATTTGGACATGGGACTTCTCACAAATACCAAGTAGAATCTTCTAAATAGTTCTGGATGTTTGCCAGGATAACTTGAGGGTTGTTAGTATTCAAAGTGTTATTTATTCAGTCACATATCATGACATTTTCAAAGAAATTGAGAATTGGAAGGCTTTTTTTTTTTGTTGGTGTTAACCCAAAACCCAGGTGGCTTCCCAGGTAGTGCTAATGGTAAAGAACTCACCTGCTAGAGCAAGAGATGTAAGAGATGTGGTTTTAACCCCTGGATTGGGAAGATTCCTTGGAGAAGGGCATGGCAACCCACTCCAGTATTCTTACCTGGGAAATCCCATGGACAAAGGAGCCTGGTGGGCTACAGTTCATAGGGTTGCAAAGAGCTGGACATGACTAAAGTGACTGCGCATGCGTGCAACACAAAACTGGTTTGCTCTGAGTGGCCTTGACTGGCTGCACTGGACCTGGCTCCTAAGATTTCCATCAATAGTTGCCCAAGCAGTATTTAGGGTGCTCTCTTTTTCTAGGAAGTTGAAATTTCCCAGCTGATTATGACTTTCTAGAAATGGACCTAACTGTAGCAATTGCTCCAAATTCTCTGTCTGTCACAACTGTTGGAAAGGAAAGAGTGGATTTTACATGTAAGTCTGAGCCCCTAATCTGAACGTGGCTTTCTTCTCAGCATTGTTAGATGTTGGCCACAGCAGCTGAGTGCTTTTGGTTGGAGACAGACACTGTTAATTGTTTTGAAATGATGCCTCTGTCATGCACACGGATGGCAGCAGGACAGCCTGTTTGTTTGCTCACCATGGGAAGGAGCTAAGTGTCAGGGCTTGCAGCTGCCTCACAAACTGCTGGGTTTTTAGCACAGCAAATAAAACAGCTGAGCTTTGATGATACTCTAATGGAGGAGGTAGATGAATTGGGGCAGACATAAGCTGAGGGTATTATATGAATGTCTAGAGGTTGAATTCACCATAGTATTGCAGATGGTGAGTGAAGCTTCCTGCTGATGTCTCTGTGACCAGCTCTCACTGCATGGTCTGAAAAGAAACTGTTTGCTTAAATGTTATGATGTGTGAGAAACCCAAGGGGTAGGGAGAACCTGTCTCTGTGTCTCTTCATATACTGCTTGAATGAATTTATTCCAAAACAAGCAATAAATGGGGCAACAGAATCTGTGCTAGTCTAAATGGGTATTCATCAGCCCCGAAGCATAAGGCCCTTAAGAAAAACACAGAGAAATTCTTTAGTAACTGATGAATAGTGATATCTGCTTACATTAGATTTTCTAATTCCAAATATCCTTTCTCCATATCCTTTCTTTTAAACTAGTTTCTTTTTCCTGTTAATTTTTTCCTCTTAGGATGATATCAGTTTCCCCTGAGAGAACCTCTCAGATAGAAGCCAAAATATTCCCGTATCTCTCATTGAGTGAAAATTAGAATTAAAAACAATTTATGAGATAACTGGAAGATTCATAGAAAAATTGTAAAGTAAAATTTGAGCATGGTTCTCCTTTTTTGATTATAACCACAAGGGATTTTGTGAACATGTAATTGCAGGGGGTCATCTTTGCTGTGTACAGAGATTTAACAAGAGAAGAAATAGAGCTAAGAGAATGAGGGAAGTGGGGAGAGAGAAAGAGAGGGAGCCAAATAGTGAGAGACAGAGATAGTGTAAGGGAGAGATTTTTATGAAGAGACATTGTGACTTCTACCTGCAAAAATTTCTGGTACTACTAATTGTGCTAATAGCTGGTGGGATTGTGCAAAGGACCTTGAAACTTCCTCTACGGTCTGATCTCATACTATGTTGGAAACATGTCATATTACAACTTGCAAGAGTTTGGGGATTAAATTTGTTTTAGAACTTGGATAAAGAATAGGTCTGGAAGCCCTAATTAAATGACTGTATTGTTTGAGAGAACAACTTCTTTTCCTACCTAAATGAAACACTTGCTCATAAAGTCATTATCAAAAGTGCAGAGACTGACATTTCCTTTCAATTCCTTGGCAATGCACTGGAGAATGACACCCTAGCCACGATGAACCCATGGTGCAATTGTAGCAACATTTTGTTAGGAAAACATCTATTCTCCTAAGTAATCTGGTTACTTAGATAACTTAGTTTGGTTGTCAGAAGGCCTAATCATACTTAAGAGGCACTGTAAGAATAATATTCACATGGACATTAAATTAAGTCATTTGTGATTGCTTAGGTTCTAATGATTATATTATTAACCTTTTAAAATTGATGTCGTGTATGCTAGATTTATAAATTTTTATTTATGTCATAATTCTGGCTGAATTATTTTCCATGATCTTATATTCTAAGCAAATGGAAGTTACTCTTTCCTACCCTCCTTCCATTTTTAAATAAAATAATACTAGTAGAATAAGTTAGTTATAGCAGTGTTGATCTGGTTTCGGGTGGATTTAGTGACTAGACACAGGGAGGCAGATTTCAAAAAGTTATCAGAAGAACATTTAGCATTGTCTTATTAGCTGGTAACCTATCTCATTTCTGGTAGGATTCAAGTAGTAACTGTCCCTATTGCTAGAGGATCCCTGCTAAGGATTAGAATCCCTGCTAAGGATTATGCATTAGTGTGAGTTTTGGGCCTAATGACATTTTAAGCGAATCTAGCGCCAGTCAATCCTAAAGGAAATCAACCCTGAATATTCATTGGAAAGACTGGTGCTGAAGCTGAAGCTCCAATACTTTGGTCATCTGATGCGAAGAGCCAACTCATTGGAAAATGCTCTGTTGCTGGGAAAGATTGAGGGCAAGAAGAGAAGGGAATGACAGAGGATGAGATGGTTGAATGTTATCACTGACTCAATGGACATGAGTTTGAGCAAACTCAGGGAGATAGTGAAGGACAGGGAAGCCTGGTGTGTGCAGTTCATGGGGTTGCAAAGAGTTGGATACGACTTAGCGACTGAACAACAACAACTTCAAGAGACCATATACTACTAAAGGTTATATTGTTAAATCACTTCTTCATTTTACTATTAATAGTAATAATTGCCATTTGGTAGGCATCTATTATATACAGTGCTAAGCATTTAATTTATACCTTCCTTGGTTAAGCTTCATACCAACCCTCTGTAGATATTAATATTATCCACACTGATGCAGATTAAAGACCTGTTTTCTGTTTTTTTTTTTTTTTTGTATTTATTATCTTGACCCTTCCAGTAGATTATAAATTAATTCTTAAGAGAGAAGTCAATGGTATACTTTGTAGTATTCCTTATAGTTGCTGCAAATGTGAAAGGATAGAACAGGTTCAGCTTAAAAATTGTCTGCTCAGTCCTGCTTCCCTTCCAAACCTTGTGAGTGTTATCTGAAAAACTCCAAAGCCACAGGAATGATTGCCACAATGCAGAAGCTACAAGCTCGGTATTTTCTCATTCTCATCCTAGTATCTGTTGGGGAAGTTACTTAAAACATCTCTGTGCTTCAACATTCTCATCTGTAGGATGGGATAGTAATAGTGCTCCCTTAATTGGATTGTTATAAAGACTAAGTTATTTAACACATGCAAAGCATTTAAAACATTATTAGCCTCAGGTCTTTCTCATTTAATAGTGAGTATTTAGTTTCGTATATATTTAAGTTACTCCAAGAGGTTGTTTCTTTATTGGAATTCAAGAAGGCACTAGTTAACTTCTTCTGGGTGTCATTATTTTGAGATTTCTACAGTCTTATCTGATACATCAGTTGAGAATTTTTAATAAAAAACCCAGAGGGAAAGAAAAATTAACTCACCTAATAATTTTACTTCCATGTGTTTCACTCTTGGATCACTTGAAGGAGCCCAAGGTACATTAAAGGTTACAAAATTTTAGCTCTGTAGTCACAAAGATTTCTCTATTATCTTCAGAATTAAGTTTTTAAGATGAACTCAGAATTGAGTTTTCCATCATATTTTCCAAGTATTTATAATATCATGTGTATGTGTTTGAGAGTTAAAAAGGGAATGTTCTTTATAATCTCTTTGCTCAATCGCTCAGTCGTGTCTGACTGTTTGTGATCCCATGGATCACATGTAGCCCACCAGGCTTCTCTGACCATGCAATTTCCCAGGAAAGAATACTGGAGTGGGTTGCCATTCCTTCTCCAGGGGATCTTCCGAACCTAGGGTTTGAACCCAGGTCTTCTGCATTGCAAGTAGATTCTTTACTGCTGAGTCATCAGGGAAGCCAAGATAACTTTCAAAATAGTGAATCATAGGTTTTGGGACTACCTTGGGCTTATTGACTTAGAATGCAAGAGGTAGTGAAATCTTTCCAATGTAATGGATTTTTTTTTTAAGTTTAATTACACATTTGAAGTCCTGATTATACCCTATGGATTTGTTTTTGAAAATCAAACTAAGAATTACAATATCACAGAATCCTTTCTATTTCATCAGGTTAGTTTCACTATTCATTCCACATATATGATTTGTAAAATTCTGCAATACCTAGAAAACCTTGATTATAAAAGTTACTTATATATAAAAAGGTACTTAAATATAGGTGAGAAAGATAGATGTGTGTTCTTCTTCTTCTTCTGATATTGATGTTAAATAAAAGGTGGAATGTTTTTGTCTAAAACCAGTTACTCATTTTCCTTCCCCCTCCCCACTCCAAACACAACGTGAATGCAGTGTGAACAAAAGCTTCCTTTAAATCTGTTATTCAGTCCAAGTGTGTTTTAGGGAAAAAATTGTGTATAAAACCTAACAACAAAAAAAGAGAATTGTAAATAGAAAAGTAAAGCATGTAGATGAGACAAATATTCTCTGCTATAATTTTAAAATCCCAATGGGGTATACTTGTCAGAAAGAGAGACCACATACTCATTAATTTAAACATGAATTCTCAAAAGCAATATTCTAACATGTTAATTTGCCATGATAGATTTATCCATTGAAACCAGTCCACCAGTCTTGACCAGCAAGTAAGATCTTAATTCTAACAGTTCCATTGAAATGGAATAAAGATTTTCACACAAATATCTTAGTAGCATAGACTTTCCTGGATTGTATTCAACATTGTCAGTTTACAGGTAATGAAACTCCTGGTAAATGTTAGCTTCTCACACAGTAGCAGGGTCTTACATGGAAAAGGGCTCTGTTCATTTTCTATTAAATCACAGGAAGAGATTATAGAATTGGTTAATGAAAACAGCTTATTTTTTGGAAATCAGTTAAAAAATCTAAAGTTATGAGTATAAAGTAATAAAAGGAAAAAATAGCTGCTGGGAATCCCCTCTTCTTTACAGTGATATGGTAGAAATACAAGGAAAACGCACAACATCCTTTAGTTAGGAAATCTGGTCCCTTCGCTTGCTACAGGGCTCAGTTTAGAGTAAGGAAAGAAAAAATATTTTTGGCTGCAGCTTTAGTAAACAATGAATGACAAAAATATTGCAGAAATATCAAGAGATCTGACAACTCTGAGCACAGATCTTGTCATATTGATATTGCCTATATTCCTCCATGAAGCTTGGCAAATAAATAACTGAGCCCGATTTTGGCGGAAGGAGAGAAGGAAGTACTAGTTCCAGCATTGAACCAAGATTAAGAAAAAACCCAACCAACAAAAAACAGTTATTTCTTTTCCTGAATAACAAAGACATCATGTTTGCAAATAGAACAGCTTTTGCATTATTGCTCTACGTATAAGAATATATTAAAGAACTCATAACGGACTACACATTACAAACTTAAGGTTCTTTGGTGAAGAATGAAAGAAAACAGTATTTGAGCTTTAAAGAAAATGATCTCATCCACTTTGATTTTATCTGTTGATCCGCTGGATCCTTTCACAGAGCAGGGAAAGATACTGTGTGAGTTTCACCATGGCAACAATTGCCACGCCCCCAGCCATCATACAGGTTGGCCAAAAGAGTGAATGGAACAGCACGTTGGAACTGTAGAGTTTGGTTAGGATGACACTCTTCTGATTTCCTTCCGGGTCAGAGAAGCAGGAGAAGTGTTGGTACTTCCTGAAGTTTTCCATGACAACATTCACCAGGGACATGGATTCTTCAAAATTTTTTCCACACTTAGGTATATAGGAGCACTGTGGAAAATGAGATAAACTGTCACCAGACAATACTGTGTGTGTATGTGTGTGTGTGTGTGTGTATCTGGTATGAGGAGGAGTGTAGAGGCCAACTTAATGATCTGTGAAATAAGCATGATTTTTTAAAGAATATATATTCAAACTAGTGCCTCCAGAAACTCTAAGAACTCACACAATGATTAAAACAATGCTTTTAGGTATTTGACCAAGATGTACTTTGATAGCTCATTCATATAGTTTGAATATTGATTAAAATCAAATAACTCAAGTGGATTCATTTTGCCACAGCTAAGCATGGTGTTATTCTCCATTGAATATACTTTTCCACAGAATAGAGAGTTAACCTCTCGTCATATCTGTCCACAACTGTCCATGTAATATCAAAAGCTGCCAGTTCTCTCAGGGAAAGTAGTTTTCTCTGGTCTTTTTTGGCTTGGCTTGATTATTTGCAGTCAAATCACCTTGGCCAAGAAGACAACTATACCCCTGATGAGTTGCTAAAAATGAATCTTGTAAAGTGTAGGGATATTGAATAGTTGAAGAGCTGTGATAAATGGTTCATGCCTAGTTAGCACTGACAAAGTAAATTTTTCCATAAAGCAAGGAAAAATAAAGCAGAATTAATTCAACTTGCTCTTAAACTAGTACTCATCTGAGAATTTAAAATATCTTTTCTTTGATCTTTTCACCTATGATCATTCTTGCTGTCTGTCTTCTATATGCATCTCTTTTTTTCCTATGTACTTATATCCTTTGATTTCTTTCTTTGTATCTCTCTTTTCCTTTTCTGCCCTGTCCCCTCCCAGTGATATTTTCCCCCTCTTTTCCCTCTCCCTGTTCTTTCTCTTTCTCCTCTCTCTCCCTCTTCTCTGGGTACAGATGGAATTAAGGAACTTTGTAGTTTTTCTTATTATTTATAGATATGTTTTTGTGTATATTTTCCTAAATTAAAAGTCAGACAGAGGACAAATATTGTATAATATTGCTTATATGTGGAATCTAAAAAATGGTATAAATGAACTGATTTATAAAACAGAAATAAAGTTACAGATGTAGGAAACCATCTTATGATTACCAGGAAGGAAGAAGGAGGGAAATAAATTGGGAGATTAGAACTGAAATATATATACTACTATATAGAAAACAGATAACTTATAAGGACCTACTATATAGCACAAGGAACTCTACTCAATACTCTATAAGGATGTATATGGGAAAAGAACCTTAAAAAAGAGTAGATATATGTATAACTCATTCACTTTACCATACAACAGAAAGGAATACAACAGTGTAAATCAACTATACTCCAATTAAAAAAAAAAAAAGCAGTCTTTAAGGAGATGAAATCTCTGTGACCCTCTTCCTTGGTCTGTAAATGAGCAGTGAAAAAACTGATATAACAATGAATCTATTTTTTTTTAAAAGTTAGGAAAAAAGTGATTTAAGTCACTTCTCTGGGAGATACATGGGCCTTGGTTAAGTCTTTACCCTCTTTATGGTAAAAAAGGGTTTTTATTGCCTCCCATTAGGAAAAATATTCCTATTCCTTGTTATATGCATTATCAAACAATTAATTTAATTGATTTATCTGAATTAAGATGGTTAGTGATGAGATTGCTGATAAACTGATATTTCAATGTGAATTAGAAAACTATGCTGCATCATTAAAGCACTGTTATTCTCTGTTGAAAAATTGTCATACTACACTGACTTCATGAAAAAAACCCATATATCTTACTGATATTGCCAGTGTATAAGATGTGATTTAAATATTGACAACCATGACTTTTACAGCGTCACTGGCACCCCTAAGATTGTACAGTACTGTACACAACTCATAGGACTTTATAAAGAGACACCGATGAGGTGAGCTGCTGGTGAACTTCGAGGGACACTGATGGAAGTTTTGGGGCAGGATTCTGGAATCCAGACACCAATTTAGACTTGTATATTTCACGGAAAGGAAATATAAAAGAAATGGAATGAGTTTTGCTAATGGAGTATGTTTGAATGACTCTTTCCCCTGATTTAGTGAGTATTCTGGCACCTCAATTTTTTTTGTTTTACTGTGCAATAATTATTGGATTATTTCTCTATAAACATCAGGAAGATTCTGTAATTAGTTAAGAAAGGAGGACGCGCATGCTAAATCGCTTCAGTCGTGTCCGACTCTGTGTGGCCCCATAGACGGCAGCCTACCAGGCTCCCCCATCCCTAGGATGCGCATACTGATATTCATTGTAAACAAGGCTTAATGTTCTCATACAAGGGCTGGTTGATACTTTCAGATTTAATCAGCTAAGAATAAATGTGAGTACACTCATAAATGTGAATACTGCAGAGACCTGGTGCTAGCACAACATTAAGGGTCTGAAAGTGTCCCCATGAAAGCCGAATTTCTCAGCGAGTTATAGCTTAGTATGAAAATTGGCCTATGACTGCTATGAAACAAATTTTCTACCAGTTGGATGCTTTCTGGATCAAAAGGGTTTAAAATAATAAGGGGATACCTTTATATCTTTCCTTCTTCAGAGCTGCCCAGATCATGTCTATAATTTTTTTAATGCTTTGATTCAGAAAGCATTAAAAAAATTTAAAGACATTTGTGGTTAAGTTAAAAATGAGCCACTTTAGAATATAAATGCATCAGGCTTCTTTATATTTTGGTGCCAAGAGAGTTTATAGTAGTAGTTTTAGTGGCCAACAGTGCTAAGTTATTGAAATGATCTCAATAAAAATGGCATTCCATTAAAAATAGAATTTTTTCATTTCTTATGCTCTTGTGAATTGATTTGACTTTAAAATTTATTTGGATAAATGTTTATCAGCCAATGACAATAATTTTGTCACTACAAAAGATTCTTCCAGATACAATGGGATATAAATTACTTTGAGACCATTGAGCAAGGCTGTAATACAGAAATTGCTTTATTAAAGTTTGAAGCCATCAAGGTCTCAAATGAACGTGTTTGGACTAGCTAGATGAGGCGTGTCCCATATGGTTGGATGTGGGTCCTCATGGCCAGTGGCACTTAGAAATGCAGCTCCACGTTACTAGTGGAGAAAAGATTCCTCTTGTGCTTTTAGCTTTTTCTAACCATGCCACCCTCCACCTTTAGCCATCAAGGTCTCAAATGAACGTGTTTGGACTAGCTAGATGAGGCGTGTCCCATATGGTTGGATGTGGGTCCTCATGGCCAGTGGCACTTAGAAATGCAGCTCCATGTTACTAGTGGAGAAAAGATTCCTCTTGTGCTTTTAGCTTTTTCTAACCATGCCACCCTCCACCTTTCAACACACATAAATTGCCTCCTACTAGACTAACATTAGGCACCCCACTCCAGTACTCTTGCCTGGAAAATCCCATGGACGGAGGAGCCTGGTAGGCTGCAGTCCATGGGGTCGCTAAGAGTAGGACACAACTGAGCGACTTCACTTTGACTTTTCACTTTCATACATTGGAGAAGGAAATGGCAACCCACTCCAGTGTTCTTGCCTGGAGAATCCCAGGGACGGGGGAGCATGGGGTAGCACAGAGTTGGACACGACTGAAGTGACTTAGCAGCAGCAGACTAATATTAGCCCTGGAAATTCTACCATATGTCAATAATTCATTTGCTTTTATTATTGGTGAGACCTTTTGTGCTTGTGAATGCATGAGGTGGTATAACAAGCCCCTGACATTCATCAGGAGATCTGATTACTGTGTTACTGTTTTTCTATAACCAAGTTACTTGGCTTGTTGATTCTTCAGAATCAACTTCTTTATTCATACAATGTGGTTATATTATATATATAATATATATATTAATCTATTAATGTTATATATAATTAATTAATGTTCAGTTCAGTCGCTCAGTCGTGTCCGACTCTTTGCGACCCCATGAATCATTACATATAATTAATGATTGTATATACTGATGCCATGAGTCCTCCTGGGAGGGGTGTGTGAGGGTTAAATTATGAATATGCATAAAGCCTCAATAGGTTTTTACTATAAATTTTTTATTGAAATGTCCCATTTGTCTGTATGATCTATAAAGTCTTTAACTACATGCCCCATACTAAAGTACAAAAACTTTAAGGATGGTAAAATGACTAGTTCTCTGGTTTTCACAGGAACAGACTTGTTTGATAACTCTTGTCACATGTTCCTTGTTTTTGTGTCCAAAGAGATCTGACATTATGCTAAACCCTACATTAGGATTCTAGATTTCTGCTTCAAAGTATAGCCATATGTTTGTTTCTAAGACTGGTATGGATTTGGGGTAAGGATTTAGTGATCTTATGATTTCATCATTTATGTGATTAATTTAGAATATGTAGAGTGTATTTAAACAAATGAAAATTTGAGTAAGTCATCTATGCTTAGTTTGAAAAATGTAATGTAGATTGAAAAGATAAAAATCCTGGAGTTCTTAAATCATTCTTTTTTGATGGAAAGTATGGTCTAGCAGAATTTTTATTTAAGAGTCCATCATATATAACACAAGGGAACATAGGAATAATAATTTTATATATAAGACACTGGCAGAATATACAGAAGAGCTATACAAAAAGATCTTCATGACTCTCACGATGGTGTGATCAATCACCTAGAGCCAGACATCCTGGAATGTGAAGTCAAGTGGGCCTTAGGAAGCATCACTATGAACAAAGTTAGTGGAAGTGATGGAATCCCAGTTGACCTATTTCAAATCCTGAAAGACGATGCTGTGAAAGTGCTGCACTCAATATGCTAGCAAATTTGGAAAACTAAGGAGTGGCTGCAGGACTGGAAAAGGTCAGTTTTCATTTCACCCCAAAATAAGGCAATTCAAAAGAATGCTCAAACTACCGCATGAACTCCTTATTCCCAAATTCAGACTTAAATTGAAGAAAGTAGGGAAAACCACTAGACCATTCAGGTATGACCTAAATCAAATCCCTTATGATTCTACAGTGGAAGTGAGAAATAGATTTAAGGGCCTAGATCTGATAGATAGAGTGCCTGATGAACTATGGAATGAGGTTCGTGACATTTTACAGGAGAAAGGGATCAAGACCATCATAGAAAAGAAATGCAAAAAAGCAAAATGGCTGTCTGGAGAGGTCTTACAAATAGCTGTGAAAATAAGAGAAGTGAAAAGCAAAGGAAAAAACAAAAATAATATAAGCATCTGAATGCAGAATTCCAAAGAATAGCAGGAAGAGATAAGAAAGCCTTCCTCAGTGATCAAGGCAAAGAAATGGAAAACAACAGAATGGGAAAGACTAGAAATCTCTTCAAGAAAATTAGAGATACCAAGGGAACATTTCATGCAAAGATGACTTGATGAAAGTGAAAGAGGAGAGTGAAAAAGTTGGCTTAAAGCTCAACATTCAGAAAACAAAGATCACGGCATCTGGTTCCATCAGTTCAGTTCAGTCGCTCAGTCGTATTCTACTCTTTGCAACCCTATGAATTGCAGCACGCTAGGCTTCCTTGTCCATCACCAACTCCCAGAGTTCACTCAAACTCACGTCCATCGAGTCGGTGATGCCATCCAGCAATTTCATCCTCTGTCGTCCCCTTCTTCTCCTGCCCCAATCCCTCCCAGCATCATAGTCTTTTCCAATGAGTCAACTCTTTGCATGAGGTGGCCAAAGTACTGGAGTTTCAGCTTTAGCATCACTCCTTCCAAAGAACACCCAGGACTGATCTCCTTCAGAATGGACTGGTTGGATCTCCTTGCAGTCCAAGGGACTCTCAAGAGTCTTCTCCAACACCACAGTTCAAAAGCATCAAATCTTCAGTGCTCAGCTTTCTTCACAGTTCAAATCTCACATCGGTACATGACCACTGGAAGAACCATAGCCTTGACTAGATGGACCTTTGTTGGCAAAGTAATGTTTCTGCTTTTCAATATGCTATCTAGGTTGGTCATAACTTTCCTTCCAAGGAGTAAGCATCTTTTAATTTCATGGCTGCAATTACCATCTGTAGTGATTTTGGAGCCCCCCAAAATAAAGTCTGACACTGTTTCCCCATCTATTTGCCATGAAGTGATGGGACCAGATGCCATGATCTTTGTTTTCTGAATGTTGAGATTTAAGCCAACTGTTCTCCTCTTCCACTTTCATCAAGAGGCTCGTTAGTTCTTCTTCACTTTCTGCCATAAGGGTGGTGTCATCTGCATATCTGTTGTTATTGATATTTCACCTGGCAATCTTAAATCCAGCTTGTGCTTCTTCCAGCCCAGCGCTTCTCATGATGTACTCTGCATAGACGTTAAATAAGCAGGGTCACCAGGGTGACAATATACAGCCTTGACGTACTCCTTTTCCTATTTGGAACCAGTCTGTTGCTCCATGTCCAGTTCCAACTGTGGCTCCCTGACCTGCATACAGGTTTCTCAAGAGGCAGGTCAGGTGGTCTGGTATTCCCATCTCTTTCAGACTTTTCCACAGTTTATTGTGATCCACACAGTCAAAGGCTTTGGCATAGTCAATAAAGCAGAAGTAGATGTTTTTCTGGAACTCTCTTGCTTTTTCCATGATCCAGCTGATGTTGGCAATTTGATCTCTGGTTCCTCTGCCTTTTCTAAAACCAGCTTGAACATCTGGAAGTTCACAGTTCACGTATTGCTGAAAGCTGGCTTGGAGAATTTTGAGCATTACTAGCGTGTGAGATGAGTGCAATTGTGAGATAGATTGAGCATTCTTTGGCATTGCCTTTCTTTGGGATTGGAATGAAAACTGACCTTTTCCTAAGAGAACGCACTGGTCATAGTGAACAGCCTCTTCTAACAACACAAGAGAAGACTCTACACATGGACATCACTAGATGGTCAACACCGAAATCAGATTGATTATATTCTTTGCAGCCAAAGATGGAGAAGCTCTATACAGTCAGCAAAAACAAGACTGGGAGCTGACTGTGGCTCAGACCATGAACTCCTTAACGCCAAATTTAGACTTAAATTGAAGAACGTAGGGAAAACCACTAGACCTTTCAAGTATAACCTAAATCAAATCCCTTATGATTTTACAGTGGAAGTGAGAAATAGATTTAAGGGACTAGATCTGATAGATAGAGTGCCTGATGAACTATGGATGCAGGTTCATGACATTGTACAGGAGACAGGGATCAAGACCATCCCCACGGAAAAGAAATGCAAAAAACAAAACGGCTGTCTGGGGAGGCGTTACAAATAGCTGTGAAAAGAAGAAAAGCAAAAAGCAAAGGAGAAAACGAAAGATATAAGCATCTAAATGCAGAGTTCCAAAGAATAGCAAGAAGAGATAAGAAAGCCTTAGATGCAGGTTCATGACATTGTACAGGAGACAGGGATCAAGACCATCCCCACGGAAAAGAAATGCAAAAAACAAAACGGCTGTCTGGGGAGGCCTTACAAATAGCTGTGAAAAGAAGAGAAGCAAAAAGCAAAGGAGAAAACGAAAGATATAAGCATCTAAATGCAGAGTTCCAAAGAATAGCAAGAAGAGATAAGAAACCTTTCCTCAGTGATCAATGCAAAGAAATAGAGGAAAACAACAGAATGGGAAAGACTAGAGATCTCTTCAAGAAAATTAGAGATACCAAGGGAACATTTCATGCAAAGATGGGCTCGATAAAGGCCAGAGATGGTATGGACCTAACAGAAGCAGAAGATATTAAGAAGAGGTGGCAAGAATACACAGAAGAATTGTACAAAAAAGATCTTCACGACCAAGATAATCACGATGGTGTGATCATTCACCTAGAGCCAGACATCCTGAAATGTGAAGTTAAGTGGGCCTTAGAAAGCATCACTACAAAGAAAGCTAGTGGAGGTGATACAATTCCAGTTGAGCTGGTCCCATCACTTCATGGGAAATAGATGGGAAAACAGTGGAAACAGTGTCAGACTTTATAGACTTTATTTTTTTGGGCTCCAAAATCACTGCAGATGGTGATTGCAGCCATGAAATTAAAACACGCTTACTCCTTGCAAGGAAAGTTATGACCAACCTAGATAGCATATTCAAAAGCAGAGACATTACTTTGCCAACAAAGGTCCATCTAGTCAAGGCTATGGTTTTTCCTGTGGTCATGTATGGATGTGAGAGTTGGACTGTGCAGAAAGCTGAGCGCCGAAGAATTGATGCTTTTGAATTGTCGTGTTGGAGAAGACTCTTGAGAGTGCCTTGGGCTGCAAGGAGATCCAACCAGTCCATTTTAAAGGAGATCAGTCCTGGGTGTTCTTGGAAGGAATGATGCTAAAGCCGAAACTCCAGTACTCTGGCCACCTCATGCGAAGAGTTGACTCATTGGAAAAGACTCTGATGCTAGGAAAGATTGAAGGTGGGAGGAGAACGGGACGACAGAGGGTGAGATGCTTGTATTGCTTCACCAACTCAATGGGTATGAGTTGAGTAAACTCTGGTAGTTGGTGATTTACAGAGAGGCCTGGCATGCTGCAGTCCATGGGGTTGCAAAGAGTTGGACACGACTGAGATATATTTCTTTCTTTCTTTCTTTTTCTTTTTCCTTTAACATGGCTATAGGCCCTTCTTTTGTGCTTAACATATGACTACAGAGGGGCTTCCCTGGTGGCTCACATGGTAAAGAAGTTGCAAGCAATGCCAGGAGACCTGAGTTTGATCCCTGGGACGGGAAGGTCCCCTGGAGAAGGGAACGGATACCCACTCCGGTGTTCTTGCCTAGAGAATTCGATGGAAAGAGGAGCCTGTTGGGCTACAGTCCATGGGATTGCAAAGAGTTGGAGACAACGGAGCAACTAACACTATGACTATGGAAACCTAGCAAAACTCTGAGGCAGCCATTCAGGGGAAGATTTAGACTCATATCTTTCTTCTCAACCCTGAATTCTATTAATAAACTTTTGTACTTTCCCTGATCTCTAAAATTCTCTTTAGTGTTGAAAATACAGGGATGGCCCCATAGCATGACCTTTCACCTTCCAGCTGAGGAAACCTGGGTCGTGTCACCCTCTTCTGACTGTCCTTTTCCTTCCAACAGAGATCCAGCAACTGCATCTCCTCTCCAATTCTTTGGAAAAGAACTGAAAATTTTTGTTTCTTAGCCTCCCTTCCAAAATATTTCACATGGATAGAGTTATTTTTATTCTTATGATGGACAGAAGTTTTGAGAGAGTACCTGTTGGGTGTTTGCTTAGACATGCTTCACTAGGCAAGTGTGAAGCAAAAGTGACAGGCCTTCAACCCAAACATAAAAGCCATGGGGATGAGTGTGGGCAGTAAGAGGGGGATGTTTGGCTGGATAACCTCACTGGTCAGCCTCCTTTCCCTTATAACAGTAGGAAAGGAGCTGCCAATTCTCAAGATCACCTAAGGGAAAGGGTTTGTTCTACGTTTATTCTTTTATTAAAAAGGCAGTGTCTTATTTCGGAGAGGAGTTAAGTTTAATGAAATCTAATGAATACTTTTTGACTACCTCTAAAGTACCAGGTTGCGTGCTGGGCATAGGCATGAAAAACAAACAATTTATAACAGATCATTAGAGAGAAATAGGACAAAGCCGGGAGGAATGAAATGGGACAGCAATGAGGCTGAAGAGGCACTCAGTAAAAACTCTACACTTCGCAGAAAGTGACGTGAAAGTAAAAGTCATTCAGTTGTGTCTGACTCTTTTTGACCCCATGGGGTGTAGCCCACCAGGCTTCTCTGTCCATCAGATTCTCCAGGCAAGAATACTGGAGTGGGTAGACATTCCCTTCTCCAAGAGATCTTCACGACCCAGGGATTGAACCTGAGTCTCCTGCATTGCAGGCAGATTCTTTACCCTCTGGGCCACTAAGAGAGACTCTACACTTCACCGAGGTGGGCCACAAATTTGCTCTCAGAACTCTGTGGTATCTAGGGAATGCTAGTTCACAATGCCTATGAGATATAAACAAAAGCATTGCTCATGTGAAACATAAATATTCTTGGTTCCGAAGTCAGATAGGACTTCTTCAGTGTCCTCAAGCAATGAGTGCTGTATACACGTTTATTAAGCATACATGCCAGGCTTTGTGTTCTGTGCTGGAGAAGGGGACATAATCCCTATGTTAAAAGGATGTAGAGATGCCCAACTGTCTGTCTTGGAACACTCTGGCCCACAGGGATATTCTGAACTTTTGAGTTCTTTGAACCCTAGTGATGGACAGAGGAGATGAGAGAGTAACTGGGATGTTATTTTCATTCCCGTTTGAGACTTTTAAAAAACCAAATCTCACAAAATCTAGTGTAGAGTTTAAGTTTGCACTTGTAGTATCTGCTTGATTTTGGCAAGTGGGACTGTTTGAAATGTTTCACAGAGGAGAGGAAAACAGTATTCACAGTCTGCTATGTGATATGGTTTCCTGCAGTATTGAGACACAGGTCCCTCAAGAGAGGTTTCCTTTTCCGTGTTTCCCAGAGCTTTCACATTTGTTGTGACGTTTCTGCTTGATGTGGAGTAGAGGGGAAGCTTAAAAGACCCAGGAAATTCACTAATAAAATAGGAGCCGTGTGGAGCCTCAGGATTAGTCAATAGCAACAGTAGATTGAACCGGGGAGCGTTCAGGTCCATGGTGTGTCCAATTAGGCCTTGAGAAAGTCAGCTATCAAGTCTGACCTTGCCCTTCACCCTGGTCCTCTTTCTCAGCAATGGAAAGAGTTAGGTTCATTTTTCCAGGTTTTTCTTCTTGATGCTCAGTGCAAGCTGTTTGAGGGAACATTCTTCCCTCCATTTCTGCATAAAGATGCCCTTAGCTGTGCAACAATTCACTTTTGGTGAGTAGTGACTAAACTTTGTCAATCACAGAATCATTTCTGAATCTATGGTACACAGGCAGTTTCAGCAAATATCCAATAAATATTCCTAAGTTTAAGGTCCTAATTATGGGGATGTCATGTGTCAAATTTCCAGGCACATTTCCCCCTTCTCTTTGCAGGGTGCACATCTGTCTAATATCCATTCTGTGTAAACTGGTGTTGAATATACAATTTTGTCCCTGTGGAACACAGATAGTTCTATTCCTTGCTCACGGCCTTTTACTTGATCCTAAACACCTCTTGACATATGATGGGATGGCATGGATTCTCACCTATTCACTAAAATATACCATCAGAAGGGTAAATATTCCATAGAATTTATAATTTTTAAAGCTTTTATCTTTACTCTCTCAAGAGAATGTGCTGTTTTGCTTTTTAAGAGATATCATGTTAAGGTAAAGAGATTTAGTTTTAATTTAGACCTAAGTTGTGAATGTGTGACTTGGTGAAAATTCTCTCATTTTCTGAGTTCAGCTTCATTTTGTGAAGTGTGATAGCAGTGGTACCTAGTGTGTGGGATTGCTCCTGCATTTAACAAGTGAGTTCATGTAAAATATTTAGTCTTATACAGTGCCTGGCATATTGTAAGCTCTTGATAAAATATGGCTATTATTACTTTAGGAGTAGGGTTTTAGTCAGGATTAAATGAGATGATTTTTGTAAAGTTCTTAGCATAGTGCTGACATATAGTATATCATAGACACTTAATAAATGTGGGTACCTCTTTTTCTCTCATTTAGATTCTCAACCACACTTTATTTTCTTCCCTTTTATCCTTATCCTACTAAATGCTGTGCAGAGGAACTCAGTGCTTACAAACTTTGATTAAAATTTTAGAATCTCTCAGCATTCAAGATAAAAGCTAAACGAAATCGAAAGCAGTGGTTCTGCCAGTGTTTGGAGAGTTTTAGTTGTCACACATGGAGGAGGATGGTACTAGTCTTCTAGCGGGTAAAAACCAGGAATGCTGCTAAACATCCTACAACCTACAAATCAGGTCTCCACCCTTCTCTCACAGACAGCAAAGTAATATTCCACCCCAGAGGTTAGTGGTCCTGAGGTTGAGAAATTCTGGTCCAAATATGTATACTCTCTGCATGCAGGGAAACCAGAACGCTTCAGAGTGGGTGACAAAATGAGGGGTGATGTTGAGTTTAGAGGTTTAAATAATTGGTTAATTCATACAAGTTCAGAGAAGGCGATGGCGCCCCACTCCAGTACTCTTGCCTGGAAAATCCCATGGACGGAGGAGCCTGGTAGGCTGCGGTCCATGGGGTCATGAAGAGTCGGACACGACTGAGCGACTTCCCTTTCACTTTTCACTTTCCTGCATTGGAGAAGGAAATGGCAACCCACTCCAGTGTTCTTGCCTGGAGAATCCCAGGGATGGGGGAGCCTGGTGGGCTGCTGTCTGTGGGGTCACACAGAGTCAGACACGACTGAAGTGACTTAGCAGTAGCATACAAGTTATTCTCCACTAGAATAGCTGTCTTCCTTATTATAATTATATACATACATATATATGTATAAAATATGGTATTGTGCTTGTGTGTGTGCTAAGTTGCTTGTCGTGTCTGACTCTCTGCGACCCTATGGACTCTAAAGTAGCCCTCCAGGCTCCTCTGTCCATGGGATTTCCCAGGCAAGAATGCTGGAGTGGGTTGCCATTTCCTTCTCCATGGGATCTTCCTGACCCACGGATAGAATCCCCATCTCTTACGTCTCCTGCATTGGCAGGTGGATTCTTTACCACTAGTGCCACCTGGGAAGCCCATATAGAATTATACTACATATCAAAAATGGATATATTTTCTGGTTTTGCACAAAAATTCATTTGAAATATTCTCTTAAACCAGATGGGCACTTTGGGGGATCCCTGGTAAGTACACAAAGTTTTAACCTCTCAAAGGAGATCAGCATTGAGAAGTTTAACAACCACAGTGAATCAATACTCAGCCACTGTTTATGATCCCAGGGACAGCCCTGTTGCCAGGAGAGGCAGCGGCCCTTGAACCTACTTGCAGCTCCTAGAGATTGTTAGTCAGTCAGTTGCTCCACCAGAGCATGCCAGCTTATCAGCTTAAGCTGCTTCAGTTTTATTAGTGGCAAGAGGTTGTTCACTGGGTTTAAAAGCTAAAGAAAAAGAATATATGAGAAGGTGTAAAAATTTAAAAATAAAATCCTTTTGAATCTCACTCTATAAAGAAGCATAAAGCTTGACTGATATTTCTTTGCCTCCTGTTGTCTCAAATCAAACATTTTCAGTAGTGTGCCCCATGTATCAGTAAAACCATGCCCATTCCTTGGTAACTATAGGAAAGGTTACTCTTTTTGGTGAGCTTGCCGACTAAGGTCCGTCTAGTCAAGGCTATGGTTTTTCCTGTGGTCATGTATGGATGTGAGAGTTGGACTGTGAAGAAGGCTGAGCGCCGAAGAATTGATGCTTTTGAACTGTGGTGTTGGAGAAGACTCTTGAGAGTCCCTTGGACTGCAAGGAGATCCAACCAGTCCATTCTGAAGGAGATCAGCCCTGGAATTTCTTTGGAAGGAATGATGCTAAAGCTGAAACTGCAGTACTTTGGCCACCTCATGCGAAGAGTTGACTCATTGGAAAAGACTCTGATGCTGGGAGGGATTGGGGGCAGGAGGAGAAGGGGACGGCCGAGGATGAGATGGCTGGATGGCATCACGGACTCGATGGACATGAGTCTGAGTGAACTCCGGGAGTTGGTGATAGACAGGGAGGCCTGGCGTGCTGCGATTCATGGGGTCGCAAAGGGTCGGACACGACTGAGCAACTGAACTGAACTGAACTGAACTGGGGAATAGTAATAAGAAGGAGAGGTGAAGATGGAGAACATTTTAATTTTCTCCTCAGGAATATTCTGTATGTTTCTCATGCTACCTTACGATCATGGTTTAGTGACCTTTTGACATGGTAATAACTGTATTTTCAATGTATGTATTATACTTCTAATTAAAGGCAGAGGACAGCTATCCAGAGAGTGAAGAATCACTGGGCCAAGAAGGTGAGCCTACTGTTTGGTGTTACCTTTCCCCTTGCAGTGTCTGTTGATTCTAAAAGGGGCTGAGATCCCAGAAGGCTGGATAGAATTTTTGATAGCCTTGTGGAGCTAGGGGTAGGCATTATCATTACAGCCTATCAAATGTGGGCCCTTATTCACTTTGGGTTGGGACAGTTCAAGGCTGCATCCTAGGCGTGATGGTCAACCTGAAGAAGACAGGTCCTCACAGGGACTTCAGCTCAAACTTGAATATTTCAGTTTATGTAGTCAGAATGAGGTGATCATGATTTGTAGCTAGGGGCCTTGCAAAAGCAAATGGAAATAAGTTTGGAAAAGATGATGTCATGACATCAAACTAGGCTTAAAATTATTTTTATAAATATTTTTTCAGATATGATGTCTGACATCTAATAAAAAAAAGCCAGACATTACAATATAGCATGAAAACAATCAAGAAACAAAAAATAGAAGAGGCCCATAGGGTCTTCAGATTTCTTGAAGTCATCAAAATAAGCTTTAAAATAGCTACAATTTTACTTTTTATGTTGAAGAATTTGAGACAAAAATTAGAATATTGCAGAAAACTAGAAGGTATAAAATAAGATTGAAACAGGTATTCTAGAAATGAAAAATACGGTAAGAGAAATTAGGAGCTCAATGGATTATGGGTTTAATGATAGATTTGTCAGAGCTAAGGAAAGAATTGCAAATCAGAAGATAGGTCAACTTCTAGAAAGAAGCACAGAGAGACAAAAGGAGGAAAAATACTAAAGAGACAGGGAGCTATATAGGGGATACAATGAGAATGCCTAACATGGTCCATTGGAGTCTGAAAAGGAGAAGCAGGAAAGAATGAGAGCAGAGGAAATCTTGATGAGATAATGACTGAAGACCCCCTAAAATTGTCAAAGAACATCAAGGAACAGCAGGAACAGCAGGCCCTTGGAACACTAAGCAGGCAAGATAGAAATAAATGTTCACTTTGGCACATAATAGTAGTTCAACTGTGAAGAATTAAAGAAAATAATCTTTAAAGCAGACCAAGATTACCTTCAAAGAAGTAGCAATTAGACTGAGAGCTGATTTCCAAATAGTTATAATTCTTACCAGAAGACAAAGGAATGTTTTCAATGTACAGAAACAAAAAAACAGCCAACTTAGAATTATATACTCAATGAATAGATATTTTGAGAATGAAAAGAAAATATTTTCAGACAAATGAATACTTTCAGAGATTTCTTTAGAGAAGATATTGTACTAAATATTAAAGAATGTTCTTCAGGAAGTAGAAAAAAATAATCCAGATAGAAGACCAAAGATAAGAGAAGGAATGAAGGATAAGGAAATGGAAAATGATGGGGATGCATCTAAATAGATAACTACGACATACAAAAGCCGGAGAGGCAATGGCAACCTACTCCAGTACTCTTGCCTGGAAAATCCCATGGACGAAGGAGCCTGGTAGGCTACAGTCCATGGGGTCACGAACAGTGGGACATGACTGAGCAACTTCACTTTCACTTTTCAAGTTCATGCATTGGAGAAGGAAATAGCAACCCACTCCAGTGTTCTTGCCTGGAGAATCCCAGGGACGGGGGAGCCTGGTGGGCTGCCATCTATGGGGTCACACAGAGTCAGACACGATTGAAGTGACTTAGCAGCAGCAGCATATACAAAAGCAATATAATATCTACATGGGCTTAAGGTACATATAGAATAAAAATGATAATATGTAACTTGAAAAGAGAATAAATGAAGGTAAAGTGTTTTAATAGCCTTGATTAGTCAAGATTTCAAGTTGTAATGACTAGTTAAACACTAAAAGAACAGTAGCAGAACAGATGACTTCCAAGAAAATAGAGAAAAAAATGGAATCATAAAAATAATCCAGTGAGGAAAGTGTGGTCTTTTCATAAATGGGCTTGGGCAAATGATTGTCCGTATGAATAAAAAGAAAATCTAGAAACTTGACTCTTGCATGAAAATCAATTCCAGGCAGATTGTACTCAAAATGTGAAAGAAAAAAAATAACATTTCTAGAAGATAATTTGGGAGAATGGCTTCATGACTTCTGGATAGGTAAAGACTTTTTAAACAGACAGCAGGACAGTCAAACGATTTAAAAAAAGAAAGAAAAGGAAAGAAAGAGGAAGAGAAAGCAGAAAGAAAGGAAAAAAGAAAAGAAAAATAAATATTGACAAGGACAAGATTTGATTGCACTAAAATTAGAAACTTCTTTCATTCAAATACATCATTAAGAGAGTGAAAAGATGACATTTCATATCCAGAGAAGATATTTGCAACACAACAGTCAAGGAAGGTTTGCATCTAGATTTAAAGAATTCCTATAATGAATACTAAGAAGACACAATCCAATGGAATCAATTCAATAGAAAACAAGGGGCTTAAACAGACATTATACAAAAAAAGATATTCAAAATGTCAATAAATGAATGAAAAGGCACTTGATGGCGTTAGTCATCAGAACTGTAAGGTTCTGATTTCCTGCAGTGCAGGACATGTTTTATTTCTTTGCTTTCATAGTAATTACGTAGAGGATCTCTATAGGTGCTTAAGCTGCACTTTTTCATTTCTTGCATGTCTCACTGTTAAAAACAAGGTAAATAAACTAAACAATGACCTAGTATCATGCTGACAGCAGACAGAACACTGGTTCTAAAATTTTAGCGGAGACTTTCTATGGTAGTTTCACTCCCAGATTATAGCTTACATATTGCATTCACAGGGCTGTACTAATAAAACATCAAGACAAGAAAATGGAAATATGTCTCAATTTTTCATGTCTATTCAGTTTGGGCCTATTTTCAATTTCTTGGAGATTTGAGAGTTTTATAAGTATCCATAATTACAGATCAGTTTTTATTTAAAAATTTGACTTGAGGAATCTCAAAAAACACACATTTTGTGGGAAAACTAGCTATGTATATTTGTAGAATAGGATTAAGACTGGTATTGTTTGTATTCTTTTCCACAAATAAAAGGAAATCAGAGCTGACCTTGTGTCTTCAGAGATATTTGCAAGAATTCAAGTTAATGTGACCAAAAGGCAAGGGTTTCCTTATTTGTATTAATATATCAGAAAGCAAATCCTATGTTCTAGTATCATGCTCCACAGTTATTGAGTTTTTTCAATACATGTAATCTGTATCATTTAACTGCTGATAATTGTAGAGTTTTTACAAGAAAGACTAGAGTTTTGAGAGTTGTATCCTGTTGACGAGGGCCAACTGTCCTATTAGAGAATGGCATCAGGTTGTCTTGGCATATGAAAGTACTCTGGCCATCTAAAATGTGTTTTTGTAAATCGAAAACACAATTTATTTAACTTAAAATTGATAATGGCAGGTTGATTCTGCTGATGCTTTACTGGTTATTCCAAACCTTTTAAATGCAAATTTTATTTGCAGCTTTAATACAGAGATACTAAACATTTAACAGGTGCACTTGAATATATTAGTGCTGGAAAATTCAGCCTTGATGAACCTAACATATATGATGAAATAGGCACAGGCACACAAACTGTGACCATGAGTTGAAGGCCTTGCCTGTGCTTTGCTGGGCACTCTCTATACTCTGTTCTCATTCTCACAGTGACCTTGCAAGATGGTCATTGTTATTACATTTTTAGAGAAGAAGATACTTGGGCCTCAGAGAGGTTAAGTTACATCTCCAAGACCATAGAACTAAGTGACAATGGCCTTGGAAAAGCAAAATGCAGTTTAACCCCATGTTTCCCAGGTATATGACAAATACCTGTTGGGTTTTTTTTTTTTTTTTGGCTTATATAACTGATTAAGCTGCACATTTGCTTTGAAAAATTTAATCTATTTGTGTATCAATAAGGATATGATATTTACCCTTCTAAATGGAAATAAAGGCTAAATCTTCACTGCTACAAATTGGGGACTGGTTTGACCATGACTTGCACAGAAAATAAATGTTTCTCAAGCAAGAGTCACGTAGTGCAATGAACCCTGTGACTGGATGAGGCAGGGTCTACTGTGTAGTGGCATGTTTGCTGTGGAATGCTGGCACAGAGGAACTACAGAGAGACAGAGATGAACTGGTGTTGAGCTTCATGAGGGCGAACGAGATGCAGTGTGCACCAGGCTCCTACCTTCTGATTGATTTTTATTGTCTCTTCTGTGTGGTAGAGGAGGAGCTTTTCACCGGAAGAAGTCAGGTTAACATACACCTGTAGGCAGGGATACTGAGAGAGTTTCCAGCAGTCCGGACCACAGCTGAAGGAGCAGTTAAATGTTTCTGTGATGGACGCATTCAGCAAGGTGCACTGAGCCTCCTCGGTCCATACACTACACAGAGAGGAGAAGAGTAAGCACAGACGCCAAGGGCGCAGAAACGGCCAGTTCCTTGACCTGAGGAACCTTCCAAATCTACCTGTAATGTGTACGCCTTTGACAGGGCAGTTTTGTCAAAGTGAAAGTTGCTCGGTCATGTCCAACTCTTTACGACCCGATGGACTATACAGTCCATAGAATTGTCCAGGTCAGAATCTGGAGTGGGTAGCCTTTCCATTCTCCAGAGGATCTTCCCAACCCAGGGATTGAACCCAGGTCTCCCACATTGCGGGCAGATTCTCTACCAGCTGAGCCACAAGCTAACTACAATATAAACATAGATAAACTTTGCCTGGTATCTGAGAACTTTTCCAATGATTTCTATCAAATATAGTATCATCTTTTCCAATGCTTGATTTAAATTAGATTTTTTTTCCTTATAAAATTCACCAGTAAGGGTAAGGCAGCATCTTTTTACATCAGAGCCTTACCCACCCTGCATTTCTACATTGGAACCTGCTTCCTGTCATGCCTTGGTCCTCGCCTCACAATGTCTGCCTACTTTGCAGGCAGAGAAGATGTAAGGGAGAAGGGGAGGAGAGATGATGAAAGAGTGGAGGGGCTTAAGGTCTGGTGTGATAGGTGAAAGGACAATGATGCATTTCTTTAAGGCCTTCCTAAAAATGGAGAAAAGATAGCTTCACCCTTTGATTATACCAAGAGCCATCAGTTATTGTACCCCTTTCATCCTAATTGATGCTTTACGTACATTGTCTTTTTTGTCTTATATGTTGGATATGAAATTCTTTTAAAGGTGAGTGAATTGACAGTCAGAGAAGTCAAATGCATGCAAAGACACATAGCTAGTAGGTGGTGGAAATTGTGACTCCACCCAGTCCTGTATTTCTCTAAAGCCCAGGCTCATTGTGTGGTACTGCACTGCTTCCCCACAGTGGAAAAGAGGCTATTATACGAGATTAATGGATTCCTATCCATGTCCTGAGACCTCTCAGTTGGAAAGATTAAGCAAACAAAGAAAACCCCTTGAATTGCCCATTGGTCAGCTTTTCATTCCAAACTATGTATAATTTTATGATCAAGAGTAACATTTGTGATTAGGAAGTAATGTACCCAGAATTGATGTTTCACTTCTGGATATAAACTGATTACCAGAGTGATTAGAAAATAGCATGTTTCTTTGCAGATTAATAGCTCTTCTTTTTGCTGGATGTGTGTTAATAGGGTCCCCCTTTTCATGTCCAATTTTGTACAGAGCCAGGATTCAAGCCCTGACTCCCTCTGGTGTGGCAAATTTTCTGGGGACTTGAGTGGTGAGATTTTGCTTATACAAGGAAGGAAAAAAAGTCTTAGATGGTGCTAAGCATTTGTGAGTATTGGAAAATGGTTTTGGAATCAGTGAACTCTGCGGCCTGAGGCATCCAAGCGTTCACTGAGGAGTAGAGCCGAAAGCATCAGAGAAACAGAGCAGAGCAGCCATAAATGGGAGAGAGGATGCCTTAATTTTAGCAAATTACTGTGTTTCAACTAGATTTTGCTTCTAAAATGAAAGTATTAATTTAAGTGGGGAAATGAATGCCACAAAATGGTTTGATTCTCTTTTGGATTGAAACCTCTGTTTTTCATTTGAAAGGGCCTCACTTCTTTAAACTGAAGCGTCGTGAGACTTTCTTGATTAGTTAAAGCAATGCCGGGCTTTTCCATGCTGAGTGTCAATATGGACAACAGCTAGAAACACTGGGGACTTTCGTGGGTTACTAAGGGGGAACACACTTGCCAACTCAGTGTTTGTCTCTGTATCTATTTGGTAAACCCAGGGCAAATACTTAAATAAGAAAAGTTCAAAATCTGTTATTTTAGAAAGTGCAAAGAACACCAGATTTGAACTCCTTGCGATAATGTAGAGGGGTGGGATGAGGTAGGAGGTGGGAGGGAGATTTTAGAGGGAGGGGACATATGTATACCTATGGCTGATTCATGTTGATATATGGCAGAAACCAACACAATAATATAAAGCAATTATCCCCCAATTAAAACTGATAATTAATTTTTAAAAAGTGCATAGCAGTGTTTTTTCGCCTGTTAGAGATAATGTAGAGGGGTAGGATGAGGTAGGAGGTGGGAGGGAGATTTTAGAGGGAGGGGACATATGTATACCTATGGCTGATTCATGTTGATATATGGCAGAAACCAACACAATAATATAAAGCAATTATCCCCCAATTAAAACTGATAATTAATTTTTAAAAAGTGCATAGCAGTGTTTTTTCGCCTGTTAGAATCACCGGGGGAACTTTAAAAGTTACTGGTGACTGGGTCCCACTCCAGACCAATTAAATCTGACATTATGGAATGATGGTGGTTGAGGCCTGGGTGTCAATATTTTTAAAAGATTCTTAGGAAGTTGAAATGTGCAGCTGAGAACTGCTAGTGTGTGGGGTGATGGAAGAGAGGGCTGTGGAGGAAAAGGAACGCGGGTGGAGAATGGACAGAGGTGTTAAGAGCCAAGAACAGGGATTCTGAAATTAACAGGATGTAGGTTTGAATCTTGAGTCTTCCTGCCAAATACTAAAGCTGGCTCACTAGTAAAGAATTCGTTTGATTTCTGGGTCAGGAATATCCTCTGGAGAAGGAGAAATCCCATGGACAGAGGAACCTGGCAGGCTCCAGTCCATGGGGTTGCAAGAACTGGACATGACTTGGTGACTGAACAATAATGACATAGCATATTAGATCTTTCTTTACCTCAATTTTGCTAACTTTATGAGTATGTGTATATATATATATACTTACCTTATAGAACAGTTGTGAAAATTTAAAAAGTAATGTATGGCAAGTCCCTGGCACATAGTAGGTGGTTTACACATAGAGCTATTTTTATTGTTATTATTAGATAACATAATTGATAGTAGTAAGTGCCAGGCACTGCTCTAAGTGCTTCAAAGTAAAGAAGGTAAGAAA